>OZ026618.1:31949848-32062348 GCA_964020975.1 Hermodice carunculata
GTGGTTTTAGAGAAGTCGAAAATGTGAACAATTGTTGTTGATGCTGGACGCCGGACGACGCACAACGGCCAACGATCGACTAAGGACCGTAAGATAAGCTCAGCTACTGAGTCAGTTGAGCTAAAAAGGGAGGAGAAAAAAAAAAAAACTAGAATTCTCTGGCATTTTCAGATTTGGCCGAAAAAAGGATCAGAAACTGATCCTGTTCCCAGGTGACCCAGTGTGCTTTGAATGAGTGTTTTTTCATGACTGAACCACGACTCTAAGATCAACATCCGTCAAGGTCTTTCATGGTACAAGCTACATTAAATTGATATGAAGCTTTTTTTTTGGGGGGGGGGGGGGGCTTTTTGCTGTATTCAGTGAGCTTGTTAGGCATCTGAATCTCCAGGCAATCAGAACACAAATCAGAAGTAAGCTGTGCCACAGTCAAGCATACTGCATTTTGACATCCTGGCATAAACTGTTAATACTTTAAAGAAATAAGCAGGATAGTCACTTACTTGTATCATGGAACCTTATGAATAATAATAATAATAATAATAATAATAATAATAATAATAATAATAATAATAATAATAATAATAATAATAATAATAATAATAATAATAATAATAATGATAATAATAATAATAATAATAAAACATACTTGTGCTCATTCTGATCCTGGGCTCAGGCAGCAAGGCTACTTGCAATTCATAGCCAGTGTATCCCGTTATGTTTACCACGTCCATGGCATACAGTACCGTAATTTCGCGCACTTAACAGGCGATTTTGGAGCAAAGTTTATTTTCATCATGGGCCTGCTATTATAAAGTCGTGGTGTCCATTATTTAGAGGTACAGAGTTCTAAAAGTTTCTTCCGGCTTGTCGATTGCCAGTTTTCTATCCTTGTCGTAAATGGGGACACTGTTGTCGGGCAATAATACATGTGTTCATCGAAATAGCCTTGATAATATTAATGTACTTACAATGTAAAAACCAACAAATTTCGTCCAACGACATGCATACCTACTTTTCTTATGTTCTTTTCGAACAAAGCACGGTTTATGGGCAAGTTAATTCCGATCGTTTCTTTGTTTCATGAAGGAAAAATCGAACGGTGAAACCCACACGACCCCAGAGCACCCACATCCGACACCCCACAACCTACTCCCCACAACCAACAGACATAAAAACTGCTCGGAGAACAGTCTCAGGATATATAGAATTCCATAGACAGCACGAGTTTGGGGAGCAGTGAATGGTTCGAGACGAGTGCTGTCTTAATCCTTTCCCCATGACATTGCCATGTGGCTTTTTTTCTCCCCATAGAGAATTAAATCCTATGTTTCTGTCACTTGGTTTAGCGTGCTGGTAGCGGCCATTTCGACTCGCATTTTGTTCACTTTCAACATTGCGCTGCTAAGGTACGTCCCTCCAGAAAGTCGTTCCAGTTACTCGTTTCCATCTTACGTAACCTAATTGGCTTCCAAATAAAGCAATCATCAATAGGATTCTCTTTTTTATTTCATGTCGGTCGCAAAACTGTTCCACACATATGTTGGGGACGATTGTGTTTCAACATGGGTAACTATGGGAGAAAAAGAACTTTTATCAACAAACGTTTGAAAGTCTTGCCGTTATAAGATGCAGGGATCAGCAAATTTACCTTTCAATGAGTGTCAGCATGTGCCCATATATGTGGATTCTAAGGCTGTGTTCCTGTCAATAATACGCTAAATGGAAGAATGATTTGCGTTTTAAAAAACATAAAAGCCCGAGCGCAATGGCCGCCTTTTAACATTAATTCAAAAAGACAAAGACAAAAAAAAAAAAAAAAAAAAAAAAAAAAAAAGTAAATGGCCTCCTTAACTTCCACTCAGCAGGAAATATTGGTTTACTGTGGCAGCCTATCATAAGCACTGCTTCCAAGATATAAGCGAAGTATTTTAAGTGCCTATGAGACAACATTGTTAACCATATCCAGTTTATAAATATTTATTGCTTTTAAGAAGTTATCAATTTTTTTCCTTTTTGTATAAAGCTGCAAAACTGTAATGTTTATCTACATATTACATGTGAATATGAATGGAAAATATTCCTGACTGAATTTCCTGACTTTTGGCGAAATTTCTATTTTTTGTTGACCTTTTTTGCAATTTCCTGACCTTTTCTTTATCATTAAAAAAATAAAATTTTCTTCACCAGTGGGAAACCATACTGACGGGAAACATGTAAATTGGAAGTATTACTTTTAGGCCTATCACGAAGAGATCAACAGATGGGGTAAATGTACCCCAAATGACCCACCAACTTAGGATGGAACAGTCACTCTGTCACACGCTGATCCTTTAAATTCCATTTCAGTTGGCTGGCTAGGATGTTTTGATGTCCTTTAATGTTTCAATCAGGGAACAAAGGGGCAGGAGCTCAAGCATATTGCCTCCAGTTTCAACCAAGGTAGTTCTCCCATTGAAAAACATTGTGAAAAAGCATGTTAAATGCGAGTGTGTACCCACTACTGGGCCAGCCACAAGAAATAATGAAAGGCTTAGGCCTGCTAAACTTAGTGAAATGACCTAGGATATAGCCATAGGCATGGGCCTAGATGTATTTGTAATTGACAGTCATGCTTTCTTCCATCTAGTGGCCATATGTGGATTGCAAAAGCCCAGATATACGTTGTTTAGAAATTTAGAAGGGGTAAAATGCAAGCTACTGAACTGTGTTTTCCTGATTATAGGGTCTAATTCGTTCCGCCTTATTCCGCATTTTAGCAAAAACACTTCCTTTCGCCTTATTCCAAATTTTCTTGTTTTAATAGTCCGTTAATTCGGCCTCATGCCACATTTTATTAGCAGTATTAATGAACTGCGTTTGTGCAAATGAAATCTGTTCCTCCTCATTCTTCATTTTAGCAGTATTCTCTACCTGCGAAAGAGCAAATCAGATGGGAAGCGACGCCATTTTGCTTTGGCTTCCTCGGAGTCTTGGTCCAAGCGTTCCAAGTTACCTTTCGCGCAAGCATGCGCTCGAGAACAACCCAGGGAATTAATTCTGGAATCCGTCCCTCTTGTGGCAAACGGACGCACATTTAAAACAGTGAACTATTTTGACACTAGAGTGCACAACTGGGTGCAAGGTTTAACTTTTGAAAACCGTATTCCTTAAGAACGGCCCTCTTAACGACAGATAACTGCAGACATGAAAAGGTGTGTCCACTTTCACGATCTGCTACACTTCGTGCTTGTTGGACGACAAATAGTTTCTTCATTGTCTCAGTATAATAACAATTATTACCACGAGCTGACATGTGCTCATTTTTACGGATTTAAAACCATATAGGCCTACTCTGTTATGGAATTGTAGGTTTATTTATAAGCTGACAGTGTACTGCACACATGATTAACTTTGTTGATAGACAAGACAGCAATGTTTTTAGGCAGTGCTCATCAAATTGCACTCACCATTAACTTATTATCATCATACCCAATTATCAGAAAACAATGCAAAATTTAATTTATAGGCCTAAACTATCTTGGTGTGTAAAACAATGCAAAAGTTATTTTATAAACTAGAATGGTATATAAAGCTCTAAATTGCTTATTCTAGCTGGCTCAATCATCATGATTTATTGTTGCTGTCATTGCCGTTGTCACAAGCAGCAACTAGTGAGTGAGATAATTGAAAAGAGAAATCTCGGTCCGTGTTTTTCAAACATATGACTATGCATGTGCAGGGCTCTAAAATTCTATTTTTCTGCTGTAGTCCACAGGCTAGTATTCTTGGCATTTTGTCTGACCCCCTGTTTTAACTTACAAGCCCAGTCATAGTATTTGGAAAATTAAAATTTATGATTGTCCCCAGGGCAAGTACTTTGAGATTTGAGCTTGGCCTGAATGGAATTTTACTTGTCCCTGGCTAGAAAACATGCAAATTCCTGAGCCCTGATGTGGCATGTGATACTGTTATTATGAAACAATAGCTAAAAAGGACAGTCGTGCCACTTGCAGCATAATATTCATGGACATACAAATAATACTGTAATTTACAGGGCTTGCCTTAAGACAAGCCCTAATATCGCGAAGTAAATTATCAGCTAGGACATGAACAATTTTTAGGCTAATAGGAATTTATCCCATTAATTGTCCAAACATCACAGACCTAGATGTGTTCCGTCGCCATCCCATTGTTTGATGTCACGTGCACGTGCGGCTTACTGCTGTGATATTAATTATTATCTAAGAAAAGGATGTGCCAAATACATACAAATTATACTGGTTTCGAAACAATATACCGCTATACAAATGTGGCTATCATTTCGATAAGTAATTATTAACCAGGATGTATCTCGTTTTTACTACATTATTTACCCTCCCCAGTTGTTAGCCAAGTGTTGACTCTGGGAGGCCATTATTCTTTTGTAGCAGATTTATGAATGGATAATCTTTATACCTTGTGAGTTAAGCATGTTAAGAGAAAAAGTAACCTTAGTAATAGGCCTATGTTATTCATTAGGACACAACTGGGTTGGGCTTCTATTTGCACATTCTTGGTCAACAGGAACATGACAGGCCGACCCATTCATCAGAGGCGCATGCAGACACCTTTAACGTAAAAAATAAAATTGTTGATCCCTGCATCTTATGATGGCGTGACGTTCAAATGACATTTGAGCGTTTGTTGATAAAACCGGGACATTCAAATGACAGTTGCAACTTTGCCCGCTTGTTGATAAAACTTCTAACGCTATGTAGCTTTTAATAATACCTGTTTGTTATATGTGGGGTGTGAGTGCTCTGGGGACTTGGGGGTTTCACAACAATCCGTCAAAATCGCATGTTCAAGACAATTCATTAAACAATGCTGCAAAGGCGTGCTGCTAATGCCGAGCCGAATCTTGGAATCAGTGGCAATATAGTAATAGAAACCGTTTTGTTCTAGGCAGACACATACCCATAATTATAATGGAATGATGAATCCCAGACAGAAAACTTTTTTTTTTAATTTACAGCAAGTTTCGATGTGTCATGGTATCACCACCTGGCGGATAAAAACGACATTCAGGACGGAAACCTGGTTCTGCTTTCTTTCTAAGCTTTGGTCTCAAGGCTGTCACACACATGCTGTACCTACTATTTTGCCATCTTGGCTGGGCGAAAGTCTTCCAGCCTCAGACCCGTCACTTGCCAGAGTGCTGTGCTACTATAGGGAGTGAGTGGTCCACCGACGGCTAACAGTTTCTGCTACACACTCTTGCCCATATTTCAAGGGTAGCCCAATACTACGGCAATAGGTGACAATGGCACCTGTCTAAAGCAACTTTCCCGAAAGGAGGTTGACCTCTCATACTGAGTCATAGCTTCAGCCCCATGTGCTTAATCCAAGAACGAGTGATCATGATATCATTTGAAATGAAGGGGGCAACAATAACTCCAAGGGATGCCTCTACACCCATAGCATTAACGGAGTGCACCTGTCGTGCTGTGGCTTGCTTGGAAAAGAATCTGTGCAAAATGCTTCAAACTTTCTCTGTTTTTCTCTCCTGGTCCCCTACACAAACTCGGCAACCACCAGACTATAGGCTTAAAGGGTTGTCCCACTTGTCAAGCAAATAGATGCAGGCACTGGCATTTGCCAACATTGCATACAGCCACGTAGCCTATACAGGCTCAACTGGATGACAAGGGCAGTGCTCGCAATTTTTACCGGAAGTGACATTTGCGGCAACTCAGACTTTCTCTTTATCTTTGACCACTGGCATTTTCAAAGCAAAAGTCAGTCAGGGTTTTTTGCTTTACGAAAGTAGCCAATTGTCCGGCTTTTGAATGTACACATTGATGTAGCATGAATGTGGAGAAGAGGGGGGTGACACTTGTTTTTTTCCCGCAATAAATTTCCCGACCAACAAGTGAGGCTGAAACGTTTGAGCCGAGATTCTCGGAGGACCAGCCGCTCTATACAGGCGAAAATGGAAATTTGTGGCTTGCCTTCAGCACTCAGGATAATATGAAAGATACCTCCTTTGGTGACTCCACATTCCACAGCATTCGCGGCCAGTCGCAAAGTCTCATTTTTGCCTGTGGTTCAGAGTTCTCAAAGCGCTGCAACCTGGACTGAAGAGTAGCCCACAAGCACTTAGGTAAAATGGTTAACAGACGTTTCCATCATGCCATGTCATGTTATGATCATTAACATTTTATCACGATGAAATGCACTTCTGGCTTCCTTTTACAGAGAACACAAAATCTAATGGGTGCACAGTTTAGTGAGTGCATACTGAGTTATGGACATCACGAAATATGAGAATAAAAATAGACACTCAACTTTAGGCCTAGCAACTGGCGAGAGTTTATCAGTGCAGAATTAGCATTGACTTTAGATCACGATCATATTAACTCAGGGTGCATAATTAAATGGGGTTTTTTTTTTATTCAAAATGGTCAGAAGTCGAGGCACACTTGTGTTTTGCATGGCTGTGAACATATGCTGAGAGTATTGAGGTTGACGTCCTTGGGCAACTGTTTTCCATTTTGATGCTTGATAGAGTTGAATTTGTCAATGCTGGAAGACATCCACCTGTGAAGTTCTTCACTTATTTAGGCACCCTACGTGCTTGGGAACATAAATGATAGGAATTATATATCAATCCAGTTAGAAAGTTATTGCAAACTGATTAAGGTGATTTAGGCGTACACAGACAGACAACATATATGCATACTCAGGAATATAAAAAATATTGATACAAAATCATCGTAAGAGATGTACTGCATAACAACTTATGTGGGTTAGGTGTACACAGACAGATTACATACCACATGTAATGCTGGCATTTAAACTTGACCTACACGAAGCTTAACCTTTTTTTAACATTATAATCTACAGTCCGCAATGCATATATGAGAGGTACACAATTTAGTTATGATTTTTTTTAAAGAGTTTTGAAAGTTGAGACATACTAGTCGGTGTTGCACCGTGTAGAATTTGGTGAGCTTGTATTGAAGGTGTTGATAAGTATGTCATTTCTGGCGTTTATTTTCCACTATCAGGCCCACCAGAGTTGTGTTGACAGTGCTGGCGTACATTTTTGTGAAGCTTGCATAGGCACCATTATGTGTAAACTTGCTTAGTAAGGAATAAAAAGAATTCGAAATCCTTTTTTTTTTAAAGAGATGCATTGCATGAACGAACAAATTAGGTACACACAGAGAGATACGATATACATGTTTGGAAATGGTGCTAGTTTCAACTGAAATTACATATCTTGACAGACATAAATTTAAAAAGGGCCTTGTAAAAAGCACAAATCTGAAAATTATTATTATTATTAGCCTTAGCTTAAGCAGAAACTTCTCTGAGAAGCTCATCCATTCCTCAGTTGTGACAGTAGTATTCTGAGATAACAATAACTGCATTTTCATCAGGATTTGCATTGCAAAATTAAACAGAGCTGAATCAGTGTTTCCTTTATAATAGATAGCTAATCAAATTACACAATTCTGTCAAATGCTAATCAATTTTTTATATCCAATTCAAGCTATAGTATAGTTCCTGGTCCTGCAGTAAAATCTCAAACTTACAATTAGTGCAAACACCTGTAAATATACATTCATTGTTGAGGATGGAAAAAAGCATTCTCATAGAATCACAGTGTCATATTGATTTCACATGTTAGGAGTCAAAGTTATTGGGGACAGTATAACCTCTACAAATGTGGTGTCTTGAAAATGTAAATTAATCGCGATCAACATTTGAACATCTTCAGATATACATCACGTCCTTAATGGACATATACAATAAACAACGTTTATGTACATACAAAATTTGCCCTGTGCCTCTCTCATCAATGAACAGGCCCATAGATTTTATTTCGTGATGAAAATTCAGCAGAGACTGGTGGTTTTGCCAAAACTCACGCACAAACGTCTGACAGATTTTGCATTAAATTGTACCTACACACATCTCTGTCTGTCTGTCTGTCTGTCTTTCTGTCTGTCTGCCTGCCTGTCCGTCTCTCTCTCTCTCTATGCCAGACTGAGAATTGACAGTGTCATGGAAAATGTCATCTGAAGAGAGAAGTCTCTGTTCATGTGTTTTTGCTTCAATACAAGGCCGTGTATTTGGATTTTCCATGTTTTCATGATATACACAGATAATGGTTGTGCGGACTGTCATAAGTGCATGCATGGCCATGGAGCCGGATCATATATATATATATATATATATATATATATATATATATATGGATCGAAATTTTCTGCCACAAGCTTTGTTCATCAGAGGAGCAATATTTGTCGAATTTGTTGACTTTGAGTTTGAGCTGCATGGAAAACATGTTATCAAAGCTTCTTCACACTTTCTAAGCAGACCAAACTCCACGTTAGCATTAGTCTACTTATTTCTCGAGTACAGATAACGCATAGCTTGAATTGAATGTTCCAATTTACTGTTTCAAGCTTTCACAAATACTGAGTGGAGTAAAACAGAATTTGAGGCACTATGGTGCCGAGCATTGCATATACATGGCTCCTGTGGCCTTGAAAATTAGGTTAAGGTCACCAGAATTAAATCAAGAAAAGAAATGGTGACAAGGAACAAATGATGTAAGTTTTCAGTTTCAGGTGACCAAGTGGTTTGAGACACTGTGTTAAAGAACAAATGGTGGAGAGACGGACCATCCTTAAACATAATTTGGTTCCTTGGGGTGGACTCATGAAAAATTTTCTCTCTTTTTACAATTTTTGAACATACAGGTGTCAATGGTAGGCCTTGTCAAATTGTGCCTGCACTAATAATTAAAATTTGGCTGGTTAAATGTGAAACACGAATCACCAGTTCATGACAGGTCCAGGCTCATTTGATGCATGATTTATCCAGTTACCTCACCTTTGTGAGATGACTCCATTGTCAGATAAACTGAATTTATCAGACTACATTTACTAGGTCCAAAATTTCTGTCTTTTCCATAGTACTTGACTCACTTTATGGGTTGACTATCTGCTTTATGTGATCACTTTTTGTCCCTCCCTTGAGCAACTGTTTGAAACGCGGAGGGGGCAGATCCCTTCTGCATAACTGTAATAAAACTTGGGGCATTTGGAAAAATTTCCAAGTAGCATGATTGACTTAATACAAACAAGGCAATACTTTCCACCAAAATTAACAGTTTCTACTACTGCAACTCTGCAGTGTTGCACCATGATCACATCCTGCACGTGACAGTGTGACATCAACTAAGAATATTTACATTCCCTTTATTGTTTAACATTGAAAGAATAGGAACTGTTGTTTTCCTCACCATCTCATGAAGACATCGTCTACACGCGAGTCTGCACGCGCCTATGGCAAGCCAACAGGGCCATAACGCATAGGTCTTACGCGTAGCGGAGCCTCCACTACACGTAGTCGAGGCTCGGCAACGCGTAGTCGAGCTAACCAATAAGATTACAGTCTCCACTACGCGTTGCCGAGAAAATGTTCTTCTAGAACGCGTCGCCGAGCCTCCGCGACGCGTAGTGGAGAAACTGTGCCTCCCATAGCGTGTAGCCAAACTATCCAATCACTGATGCTCTTGTAAACTGTATTAGACCTGTTGACTGTTTTAATATCAGTAATGATTGTAAGGACGTAAACGATTTGCTTGCTTTTCTTCAGCCAAAAGGTGCCATAAGTTGCTCCACTACGCGTAGCCGAAGCTCGACTACGCGTAGTGGAAAACATATTCTCGGCAACGCGTAGTGGAGACTGATATCTGATTGGTTGGCTCGACTACGCGTAGTGGAGGCTCGGCAACGCGTAAGACCAATGCGTTATGGCCCTGTTGGCTTGCCATACGCGCCAGCTATGCAGCCCCTTCACAATCTTATACGCCAGTACATTGGGCACTTCTTTTCAGTAATATGGTGTTCATCTTGTATTCATTGTGTTATTCTGGGTATTTTATCCCAAAAAATAACTTACTTGTATACTATTTCCCTAATGTGAACGAATCTTGTATTTTGTAAAGCTATCTGTTCAAATAAATGAACATTTACAAAGGGACTATTTTTCTTTCCTGTTTGTTGCTTTTGGGATAGACTGGTTGCCAGGTAATGGGGGCGTGGTTAGCGCTTATCTTTCTATTGATCACCCCCCCCCCCCGTAAACCAAGGCAATTTATGTGGAAAAAACGTTCTTTGGCGATCGTGCATCACTTGTAATTATTATCAAAAATCGAAAAAATAGGAAAAAATGTAAATATAATAAATAAACTTCATTGTCATTGTTTTCATGAGCGTGTGAGGAAAACTTTATGGCTGGTATTTTTGGGATGAAGCGCTATCGCGCTTCATCCCTTAAATATTAATTAATTAATAATTTATTTATTAAGTAGGAACATCATTGGACAACACAGTAGGGCCTTAGAGGATGTATAGGTCATTGGACAACTCGGACTCCACATCATTTTTTCTTTTTTCACATGCAGAAAATAGAAAATCTTACATGGCTGAGCGTGAATTACTATTTTTCTCACGAGGGATCGTTTTTGGTGGGGGAAATCACGAGTGACCGCATTTCACGAGTGATTTTCCACACCAACAACGATCCCGAGTGGGAGAAAAATGATATCTCACTCTCCAGCCCTTTACGAATTTTTTCATTCAATGACCAATTGGGTATTCATCGCAAAAACGTGTGCCCTAGGCCTACGTTCAACGCCCTTTACAAAACCCGGATCGTTCACGGACTCAAAGACTCACGGAATGCCTCCGTGAAAGCGTGGGCCTCTGTGCCGTGGTTTGACAAACTGACAGTTCCGTGCCTCCGTGCTGTTTCTGGTACCAGAACTCCGTATGTGCCCTTGGTAACACTAACTTCACCACGGAGTTCGGTTCCGTATTTTATTTTGTTCATTTATTACTATTTAATTAATCTTTTTAATTTGAATCAGGCAGTTCCGTGCCCCTGATTATAATATATGTGCATCCGTGGTTGAACAAAACAGTTCCGTGCCTCCGTAACCGTAATTACTGGTAAAAGAGCTCCGTGCCTGTATTTTTTTTTCAATTTCGAATGAGATAGTTCCATGGCCCTGGGTCTATGTATGTGCATCTGTGGTCTTGACAAGATCAGTTCCGCGCCTCCGTATCCGTTGTGTGTAGCAATAGACTCTGTGGTTTGAACAACACAGTTCCGTGCCTCCATGCGTGCTGTGGCGTGTGGGTGGTAATGGACTCCGTGCCTGTGGCAAACAAAAACTGAAAAAGTTCACCACGGAGATCCGATCCGCGCTCTATTATGTTTGTGGGCCAATTTTATTTTTCTTGATTATTATCACTTTTTTATGTGCATCCGTGGTTTGAACAGTTCCGTGCCTCCGTATTGTGTCTCCACACATCCGCATAGCCCTACAATGCCAAGTCTTTACAATGTGGTTTGATTTAATGATTAATAGAACTCCGTTGTTTGAACAAAATATTCCCGTGCCTGTATGGAATTTGAAATAAAAATATGGGTTATGAGGAGCAATTTTGTTGATGGGGATGAAATCATGAGAATACATGTATCTAGGCCTGAATACCTGACATCATGAGATTTTTTATACAGAAGAGAAAAGAAACGCAACACAAAATAGAAAGAAAAATCTAACTTTAATGTCTGATCTAGGGGAGAGCATGACATTAGCGACCACAACTTTCCTTTTTGAGATACAGTTCTTCAGTAACAATTTCTGCCTTAAACTTATGTACGTTTTTGGTCTACCAAAAGAGGAGTTGACGTTTTTTCTGGCTCAAGGGGAATCGCCAAGCATGCACTTGTCATTTTTAAGCCCACTTGTATAGGCCAACGTCAAAATGAATTACATATGCAAAAAGCCTATCTTAATCATGGAAATATGCTCTGTTAGCATTTGGGCTTATATTGTGATACTACAGGCCTGTACTATATAGGGGTCCCACTTTATATTGTGACGTAATAGATAAGTGTGTTCCAGGACAATATTCTAAATATAGACTGTTGTGATGTTATACTTATAGGCCTATAGGGGCCTACTTTATATTGTGACGTAAAAGGCATGTGTTCCGTTTAAAAGTTCTATATAGAGCATTTTCACGGGGGGGGGGGGGGGGGGAGGGCATTCCTAAATTTTTCAGTGAATGGTACGGAATAGGACTTTGCTCTTAGAACATCGGACTTGATAGTGTTCAAACGGTACATGGGCGTACAGAATTAGGTTTGTTAAGTTTCTCTTTGTATTAAATAGGTCTAAGTCTATATTGTCGCGTCGTACTATTAATACATTGAGATTCATGATTCAAGATTCAAAGATTTGTTTATTGTCGGTCCAGTACAAACATACAGCATTAGCCATGGGCTATTACGCCGACTGAAATGAAAATTTAAAATGAACAGTTTGAATTAATAACAAGCCCTGGCATTATATGCTTAGAGGTAGGCCTACATGACTTTGCACGGAGCTGGTATTCTGATTTTAGTGCCTGACACACGTATTTCATCTTTATTTACTGTGCATAATAAGTAACATACATAAAATCATACATATTTTTTTACTCGATAAAAACAAAATATATCCACATGTAGAACGCTCCGTGAAGTGAAATAGACCGGCGGAGTGTTTGTCTCCGTTCCGTGACTCCGTGAGTTCGTGAACAATCCGTGTTTTGTAAACCTCCTACTTTCAACACCGACCTGGTGTGTCGAGTTTGTTTCCGTTTGTCGCGGTCATTCTACATCAGGCGTGACGTATAATCCAACATCGTTCGCGCGCATTTGATTTCGTTTAAATATCAGTGCATCGCGTCACAATTAACTTGTAACAATGTTTAGGTCATGTGATCCACAGTGAGTTACTACTTTTGAATTTCACTCTAGAAAATGATAATTCACCCTCAAACATAGAATAAATATAGAATCTTACATGGCAGTGAGTGAGTTACGATTTTTCTCTCACGAGGGATCGTTGTTGGTGGGGAAAATCACGAGTGACCGCAGGTCACGAGTGTTTTTCCTCACCAACAACGACCCGAGTGAGAGAAATATCGTCACTCACTCACTGCCATGTAAGATTTTATTTATTCTATGTTTAATCGAGTATTTACCGCAAAAATTGTCGCTCTTGTTGCTTAGGTGTCGCCATTTTGAAGCGGAGACTTTTCACTTGGAAATGTCAAATCTGGTGTGCCTTGTTTGTTTACGTTCATCGCAGTTATTCAACGTCACCCGTGACGTATAATTAAGCATAGCTCGCGGACGTTTGATTTTGTCTAAATGTCAATGCATTACGTCACTGACGCAGGCGCGTCACGATTCACTTGTAACAATGTTTAGGTCATGTGACCTACCGTGAGTTACTATTTCTGGATTTCACTCCAGAAAATGATAACTCACTGCCAAACATAGAATAAAAATCTTTAAACGTAAATTAACATAAACCACTTACACCATTCCATGAATCTACAACATGTATGGAACCCTTCAGTTAAATTAATGGACAGAAAATAATAAAACAAGAACTTTTCGTGTCTTTAGTTTCGTAAATATAGTGATTCATTTCACTTGAAAGAATCATTCCAGATTGAACAGCACACACAGTTATATTTGACTTTTGAGTGCATATATTAGTGACATTGTTATGCAAACCAAAACAACAGGGAATGATAAATCATGTGTCTATTTTCCATGAATGGGTGCATGCAATACCGCATGCTGTGGTTTGTAAAACAGCCTCACCCAGGTATTTCATGTATGATACATAGTATTGTTGGTTTTTTATTGAGCCCAGGTAGCTCCCGCTTCGTCCTTCCATTCAATAGTATCCTATGTGCGTTCATGATTGTGAATAAAAGGTAATTGTCAAGAACACACCATGTTTCATGTACATGTAGCCTGTTTTATGATGCATTGAGAGTGATCCATGTCTAGGCCTATAGTATGGACAAGCCATACATATTTCATGTGGTAAAAATGAAATTGTGAATAGATTGTGTTGCGTTGGTTTACCGTGGTTTTCTTTGCTGATGTCATGATGCTAAACGAAAATATGGGTCACGTAGGCCTATAATGCCACTGGTAGATTGTTCATACCATAGTAATAGGCCTAATAACTGCATATGATCAATGCATTCCATCGTGCCGTAGCCTCCAACAGAATAGACCAGTTCATAGGACTCGGGTTTATTCGCTTCACTTCTGGCAGCGCACCCTACTTTGTTTACATTTTGTGCTCGACCACACTCGACGGATTCCACGTGGAAGGATGAGAAAGTAAAACACAGGATGTGCTTGATTTAACGAAAAATCGAACTGTCAGCAAACTATAAATGCACGTTTCACCACTGATGTGACATTTGCACTGTTCAACACAATCCATGCTGTAATCAAAGAGCTTTAGCCATGGCATCCGTTGTAAACATATGACGTGTGGGGCCCGACTCGGCTACTTGCTGATTGGACAATCCGGTCAACAATGGAATGCATAATCAATTACGGTCCGGAAAAGTTCGGTACAACTCGCTATGAACAGGTCTATTAATGGTCAATTATAATATAGTAGACGGTGTGAAAGCGAGGCTACGTAGGATATGGCACTAGTTCAATGGCGATATGAAAATCTTGGTAACAATACTTAAATTTGTGGAACAGTGTCTAACAAAAAGAAAGGCTATACGGCAGATAATTTCGTTCAGTTGTTCAAGGTAGTATGGCCTCGCCCCTCTTGACTGGCTTAGTGAATGGCCGCTAGAGGGACCTAACGACCAGGTGCTATGTACTGCCTGACCCACCAATGTTATTTTCGATACTTTGTAATGCTGACGCTTGCATATTAGGTTATGCATACAACATATTAATATAGTAGACGTTGTGAAAACGAGACTACTGTGATTAAATGCTTTGTTTGCCGTGATATAACATCTGATACATCACAATGACCCTTCTTTTTATTGTGCTTACCCCCCTGAATTACCACCCCATATGAGTCCCTGGATTTCTATTTCAACATCATTAATAAAGTACGTGGAAATGAATGGCTGCTTACTAGCTTAGTTCATTTAATAAAACAGTTACAGCAAATGTTCACAAAACATCTTTCACGAAAATGCAATATTTCAATTACTTTTGGTTCTGCGTTCCAATTGTAATTACCATGGTCGATAATAGATGGCGCGGTAATTCAAGTGCATATATTGTGCACTCCCAATCCGCACTTGCCGCCAATGCTGCGACAACTAAATATAGCAAAGTAACAAACCTTATCATGCCATTACTCCACAATTATTATCCCAATGATCAACACATGTAATGACAAGTCGATGCAAGTGCATTCATAGACACACTACTATCACTAGGTGAATAATCCTCCAGATGACCTGAACCAGTGTCTGTGAATTTCAAGTAGGCCTACCCTACCCATGCCATAGCATCCAATTCCTCCGGCTCCACATCCAAAATGAACTCTGCTAAGTAGGCCTACTGTCATTTTTGGTACAGATCTTGCACTTAAAAAAAAACGTCTTTCCCGTAAAAATAATCCAAACAGAACAGGAACTACTTCGAAAATCTCCCAGCGCACGGCGAATTTGCCTGGTTGCCATCGTCGTTCACTTTCAACCCTGATATATTGATTTGTCACATGACCTGATTGAATCAATCACATGTCACGGACATCGTTCGTCTGGGGGTGCCCTGTGAGGTTTTTCACGTTACAAAAAGCTTCCAAAAACTACATCTCCATGACAGCCAAATGTAGACCTGGGACACAATTATGATATACTTCGGTCTCTGTTTTTTATGATCAATATTTTGAGCTTAGGCATATTTTGAAGGTTGTAACTTCCAAAGGTACAATTTTCACACATACCACCCCCCCCCCCCCCAATACGGCCCCGCTCATCTCCAAAAACGAGAAAATTTTGCAGTTGAGGCAGTACGCAAGCAAACGGGAACGGCATAGCCATAAGCAAGTGCGATAATAACGGGTGAAAATAGGCCGATGTATCCCTTTTTTTGTATCAAAATTTGGGGATTTTCAACTTGAAACCATATTATAATAGGAATTAAGTATGGTGTAGCATTCATTGCTGCCAATGTATCACGAAGGAGGCGGCGAGATCAAAGTTAAGCCTATAGAATGCCACGCCATACTCAGAGCTGCCAAACATCGCGGCATGTCGGGAGATCTTGCGTTTTTTTTTCTCGCGAATTTGACAAGTGTTCCCGACTTCCCGACATGTTATTAAAAGCTCCCGATTACCAAATATCGACAAAAAAAGCACATAATTAAAACTTCTAAATTTTGAAAAAAATGGGTCCAAACTTGTGCCGCGGGCATTTAGTAACTGTTATGAACCTGTTACCAGATACTGTTTTATAGAATTTTACTACAATCCAATAAACAGTTATGAATCATCCCTTCAAGATGGCCCGAAATGTGATCTATCCAAATATTGAACTGTGGTTTACTGCTGTGGTTATGTTATGTGAAATTGTTGACTTGTAACCAAAATTTGCGGGTGTGAATACTGAAGGTCTAAAGAGACTAACGTGATGGGTATTTATATATATATATATATATATATATTGGCCGGAAATTAAACCGTTTGTCCTTAAAAGTCCTTCCGGCAAAAAAGGACCAAGGCACAGGACATAAAAGGTCGACGCGTCGTCCGTGTGCTGATCTCGGGTCTATCGCTGAGCACCGTTTCCCAGCAGGTCAAGCTTGTCACTTGATTACACATTCCTGCAAAACTCCAAAAGGGGAAACCACGGCAATTTGCCAGGTGCGACATTCCAGATGAGACAAACGCTCGAGATCGTCTTACGTGTAATTGGTGAACAATAGCTTTCTTTTGTAAAACTTTGTTTTGTGCCACACGTGCGGCCCACGTGCGTCCAGCTAGTGCGGGTCGTGGTTTTGTCAAAGTAGACACAATAATGCCACGAAGATGGAACAGCCCCAGGCGTATGAAAATATTCGGAGTGCGAGAGCACCGATGCTGCTTGTGTAGTAATACCACAAGGCCAGTATCCCACGAGCAACGTTACTCATACCACTCGGTATACTTAATAAATAAACTTCATTGTCATTGTTTTCATGAGCGTGTGGTATTTTTGGGATGAAGCGCTATCGCGCTTCATCCAAAATACCAGCTATAAAGTTTTCCTCACACGCTCATGAAAACAATGACAATGAAGTTTATTCATTATATTTACATTTTTTCCTATTTTTTCGATTTTTGATAATAATTACAAGTGATGCACGATCGCCAAAGAACGTTTTTTCCACATAAATTGCCTTGGTTTACGGGGGGGGGGGTGTGATCAATAGAAAGATAAGCGCTAACCACGCCCCCGTTACCTGGCAACCAGTCTATCCCAAAAGCAACAAACAGGAAAGAAAAATAGTCCCTTTGTAAATGTTCATTTATTTGAACAGATAGCTTTACAAAATACAAGATTCGTTCACATTAGGGAAAAAGTATACAAGTAAGTTATTTTTGGGGATAAAATACCCAGAATAACACAATGAATACAAGATTAACACCATTGCACTTGCACCTCGCACCGCGGATGCATCTCAGACTGATGCGAGCAGTGAACAGGATTTAACAGTTTAACGAGGTGCGATCATGTTGAAGGTACAATTTTGAAAGGTGGAGTTGGAAATCATTCCTGCGTTAAAATTCTGGTTGGTTTGCGGGCTTTATGATATTTCTATCGAAGAAGAGGATGCGGTGTATGTGCAGGTAGGCCTACGTGGGACAATGGTTGATTCTTGGTCACGGGTATTGAGAACAAGAACAGCATTCGTAACTTTGTGTGTATCCGCGAGAGGGCGCACAGGATTTATGAATGAAAAGAAAAGTAGTGCCCAATGTACTGGCGTATAAAATTGTGAAGGGGCTGCATAGCTGGCGCGTGCAGACTCGCGTGTAGACGATGTCTTCATGAGATGGTGAGGACAACAACAGTTCCTATTCTTTCAATGTTAAACAATAAAGGGAATGTAAATATATGTGAATAAAGTACATATTCCTCACTTCAATATGGTAAAACCATTCATGTATGTGTTCCTTATCTGTTATTCCCCATGTTGAATAAAGTTTCAGTGCGTTTCCAAGCGTACGGTGCACAACACACTTACATTACTGTCGCTGACCCCCTGTTTTGTCCAGATACTTTCGTTATTTATCTTCCGGTTTGCATGATCGGATACAGTGAAAATGGCAACGTAATATGAATGGGTGTAACCCAGAAAGGGGAGCGAAGCGCAAGTTTGAATTGAATTTGATGTTTTATTTTATTTTATTTTCTATTGGTATACATTTCGAATCTAAGTTGAAGCCTGACATCAACTATGGGTATGCACGTCATAAAATGAACTGAAAAAGGTTTGGCCATGTACATGTTTTATTTAACCTCCGTAAAAACGTATATAATCGACTTCAATTTGGGTGCTCAATAAAAGAACTTTTACCTTAAATTTAGGGCTCTGCCTCTGCTTTTTTTTGTCCGCAATCGTGCAACCCGGTCTGAACGGTGGCGCCGCAGTGTGAGAGTCTGAAGCAAATTGTCGTCTGCTGCGCTGCCAATCATTTGTAAATAGTGACGCAATCTTCATAGGCGGAGACTCGCGCTGCTACGTGACGTCACGCTTTATTGTGTGAGGCATGGAAGCACGGACATGCGATAACTCACACAGTGCCAAGTTTGTAATTTATGGTGCATAGAAAATAAATCAATGCATTCAATTTAATTAAGTAATTTGTGCACCCCTGATTTTTGCCACGCAATGCATAGAGAGTTTAAATTTAAACAGTTTATTCCTATTTAATTCAACCAATCGCCATGAACCATGGACGGCGGCCCTGTTTGAGTGACTTTAGCTGCTAACCAATGGGGACCGATTATTATCTGATTCTGCTGAAGAAAGCCAGTTTACCCATTGGCTTCCGGTCATGGACAAAACAATCGAGCTGAACAACATGTCGATCGTGGTGGGTCCCATTGCCGTAGAGGGAGCTTCGCTCCCTAATATGAATGGGTGTAACCCAGAAAGGGGAGCGAAGCGCAAGTTTGAATTGAATTTGATGTTTTATTTTATTTTATTTTTTATTGGTATATATATATTTCGAATCTAAGTTGAAACCTGACATCAACTATAGGTATGCACGTCATAAAATGAACTGAAAAAGGTTTGGCCATGTACATGTTTTATTTAACCTCCGTAAAAACGTATATAATCACAAAAATAGTGTATAATAGGAAGAACAAATTGAAAGCCCTAATTTCTACAGGAATGCCCTAGAATTCTAGGGCTTTGGGGAAAACCTGACATTTAATTTCTTTTGAGGGAAAGGAGATGTGTGCCTCCTGATGGGCCTGCAAAGTTTGAGTCTATCAGTTTTAGTGCCCTTGGTATAATGCATCCAACTGTCTGGCTGAACTTTGAATGTTGGCATTGTGGTATGTGTTGTTGCCATATACGACTTGCTGGGTATCATTATTGTAATAGATTTGATATTTTTGCCCTGCCTGCTTAGCTGGACCTAGGTTCTGCAGTCTCTTGATCAAACAGTACAGCAAAATAAATTTTCTATAATCAACATCATTACATGGCAAGTGAATTTTGAAAATCACTAGGCCCCTAGAAAAAAGTTGGTGCCCATATAACAAGCCACTATGACTAATTTATCATGATGAATGTAATAAGGGATTGCCATTTTTTCTGCTTTGGTCTTTGTTACAAGTTACTTAATTTTGATGTCCCCCCCCCCCCCCTGCCTATTCTAACTGGATTGAGACTGTTCATTTGAAAATACTATTTGTAAGTACATTTTGATGTTGATCTCCAGGCAAGTGCTTTGAAATTTTAATTGCCTTTATATGGATTTCACTTATCCCAGGTTACAAATGGCAGCCCAACAAAGTTGATAAGGAATCAATGAGCCCACTTGTTTGCTGAGCAGGCAATATATTGCCATTACTGGATATTCATTTTAGTACCCTTGCACTAAGAACCACTCCCACTTTTTGGATGAAGTATGAATTCTAGGAACAGCCTCTGGAATGGACCTTTAAAAGCTGTTTTGCACATTGTGAAAAGTACAATTATCATGTGAGTTGGAGTGAATCCAGTTAATTCAGGCAAATCACGTGGAAAAGATGCATCAAAATAGACAGCACAAAGGGGCTTCAAAATTATAACAAAAGAAAGAAATGAAGGAAAGAAAAAAAGAAAGATGTAATTTTGTTGCAGGATTTGTAACTGAAGGTACATAGTTGTTTGATTTTATTTGTACTTCCAAATTTTATGCTATTGTGGGAAAGGTTTTAGTCGTGAAACAGCTAAACTAAATCATTGTGTAGGCCTACTATTGGCAAAATGCAAATTATAATGGGACTCAATGAGCAGTCTGATGAATAAGTTTGTTTACATTGCATTCTCCCTAACTTTTGTGTAGGTTTTTCACTTTTTCTTTTTGCATACATCACTCAATGAGCTGACTTGTTTTAATAATCGACTTCAATTTGGGTGCTCAATAAAAGAACTTTTACCTTAAATTTAGGGCTCTGCCTCTGCTTTTTTTTGTCCGCAATCGTGCAACCCGGTCTGAACGGTGGCGCCGCAGTGTGAGAGTCTGAAGCAAATTGTCGTCTGCTGCGCTGCCAATCATTTGTAAATAGTGACGCAATCTTCATAGGCGGAGACTCGCGCTGCTACGTGACGTCACGCTTTATTGTGTGAGGCATGGAAGCACGGACATGCGATAACTCACACAGTGCCAAGTTTGTAATTTATGGTGCATAGAAAATAAATCAATGCATTCAATTTAATTAGGGGCCTAAGTAATTTGTGCACCCCTGATTTTTGCCACGCAATGCATAGAGAGTTTAAATTTAAACAGTTTATTCCTATTTAATTCAACCAATCGCCATGAACCATGGACGGCGGCCCTGTTTGAGTGACTTTGGCTGCTAACCAATGGGGACCGATTATTATCTGATTCTGCTGAAGAAAGCCAGTTTACCCATTGGCTTCCGGTCATGGACAAAAAAATCGAGCTGAACAACATGTCGATCGTGGTGGGTCCCATTGCCGTAGAGGGAGCTTCGCTCCCTAATAGCTGGTGTGCCGATGCAACCGCAATAAAGGCGTTCTACCTGATAACCAACCTGAACAACTTTGTGAAGCCACCACTGGGTACTCATGAAGAGCGAAGTGCGGTTGCATCGGCACACCAGCTATCACCCGCTCTGCAATTCCTCACAAAATATAGGCCTAAACCCAAAAGCAACGGATCCTTTTATCCCAGTTTATAATAAATTGCTTTTGTGTTGCAGGCTATAGTGTGTGTGTGTGAGTTTTGAACTTACTAGTTCTTGGTGTCCAGGAGCTTTCCCAGCCTACATCAAGAAACTTAGTCATTTCATTGGGAATAATGTTATTATTGTTAATACAGTAAGGTAAAATCTATTCCAGATATGGATAATGAATACTATAGCTAGTATACGTTCAACATTTAATTATACGAGGGATCAACATAGGCTATAATATGCGTTTCGTACAACTTGATGGTGACCAGGTGGCTTTTTGTACCTGGGAGAAGTAACACATATGAGTTAGTAAGGACAACTCTGCAATTCCTCACAAAATATAGGCTTAAACCCAAAAGCAACGGATCATTTTAAATTCAGTTCATAAATTGCTTTTGTGTTGCAGGCTATAGTTTGTGTGTGTGAGTTTTGAACTTACTGGTTGTTGGTGTCAAGGAGCTTTCCCAGCCTACATCAAGAAACTTGGTCATTTGATTGGGAATAATGTTAATACAGTAAGTTAAAATCTATTCCAGATTTGGATAATGAGTACTATAGGTTCAACCGATAAGCACACGAGGAATTATTATAGGCTACTATGCGTTTCGTATAACTTGATGGTGACCAGGTGGCTTTTTGTACCTGGGAGAAGTAACACATAGGAGGTAGTAAGGACAACTCTGCAATTCCTCACAAAATATAGGCTTAAACCCAAAAGCAACGGATCATTTCATTCCAGTTCATAAGTTACTTTTGTGTTCCAGGCTATAGTTTGTGTGTGTGAGTTTTGAACTTATTAGTTCTTGGTGTTAAGGAGCTTTCCCAGCCTACATCAAGAAACTTGGTCATTTCGTTGGGAATGATGTTAATACAGTAGGCCTGAGTTACAATCTATTTACGATTTGGATAATGAATACTCTAGTCAAGGTTCAACCGACAAGCACACGAGGGATCATCATAGGCAACTATGCATTTCGTATAACTTTATGTAACATAACTGAGATTAGCTTGTAAAATTAGGAACTCTGTATAGCAGAAAAAAGCTTCGGCAATGATGTCATCAGTTAAGCGTTAAAGTCTCAGATGCATGCAAGCATGCAATGGGTTCCGTCACCATGATCATAAAAATCATGCAAAATTTTGCGTGACGTTTAGTCTGAAGCGATCATAATGGTAAGTAAGTTTGTTTCTTAGAGAAAACTTCAGTGTACAAAAATGACAGTCTGTTAGTCACGTAGGCCAATTCATGCTTTAATACTTATTTTTGGGTCAAATCACAGTGTATACTACAATTCAATAATGGTTTTAAAAATTTATGTGGCACCTGAGTACGACAATGCAGTTCAGAGAAAGACAAACCATATTACTTCAAAAAAAAAAAACAAAAAAAAAAAAAAAACCCCACAATTATGAGACTGCATTTAAAAAAAAATGTGTCAGCAGTTTACATGTGACAAAATGTATTGTTCCACAGTTTCAATGTTTGTCTTAAAATGCAGTAACATTTGAAATCTTACCTGCGAGGCAAATTAAATGTGGTTGTAGCAGTAAGAAAGATATAACAATTTTTATATCAACTTCATAAATTAATTTTTACATCCCGAGTAATGGTTTTTGGATGATTAATGATGCTTGTATTGAAGTATTTGCCATTTGAATGCTCTGTATTTACATTAGTGACAGTAAAAGGAACATTACAGGTAAGCTCATCAGACTGTACAGTGTGTGAATGTTCCGGACGCCAGATTTAAACAGGTAAAGAAAGTGTAAATGCTAAAATGTTTGCAAAACTGATGAGTTCGTCAGTGCTGTTTAAAAGAAAAATATTGCGTGTCAGTAACGTAACAATAGTTCTTGAAACTGGAATGTCTTGTCATTCTTAAATTTACCGTCACCAGTATACCAGACAGGCCAGTGCTCATTCAAAATATTACGCGTACGATTTTTGTTTTTAAGCTCATTAGTATCTTAGTTGTTATATATTTACGCATAATGTTCTGTGGTACCAAAGAGAGAGGAGAAAATTTTGTAAAAATATTTTACTTGATGAAAACCGAGAAAATAACGTGGAAAAATATACCAGAAAAAAGTAAATATATGTATAAGCAGTCAATGTGTTAAGCACTGTAAAATCTCGAAGAAGATACCACTTGCTTTCACGAATTAATGATATATTTTCGTCTTTCCCTTAGGACAGATTTTTGATTTTTTTAGTGCGCTACCATCTAGGAACAGCGGCTCGCCGGAGAGCCACCCGATGCTGTTCCAGTGCAAGTTAAATCAAGTGAAAGTCACCTTCGGGTGTACGCCATGTTTGGGGTTCATGGTACGGGGAAGTATGGTGTGGTAATGGTGCTTTCCAGCTGCGTGCAGTCCTCGTGCTGTCTTGCATGGTACAGTCGCCATACTGTCCAACTTGCTCTAACGTCCCCCCTGGCACATTTTATTTTTTTTTTTTCAAATCTTATTTCATGCGTCAAAGGGAGGGGGTGGGATGTGATGTGTTAATGTTTTCACCACCATGACTTCTAATATATACTTTACGAGGTCTCATTTCTCGATGTATCTTGTTGCAGATTACCGAGGCTTGGAGGTGAAGACCAGCTACAAATAGCCACAATTTGACAAACGGAGGAAATAAATATAACAACGTTTTGTTTTTAGCATTTCCAAGACAGCAGTTTAAATTGCTAATCACTATAAAACTCTAAAGACCTGAAATACCTGTGATTCAAATCTGAAAAAAGTTAAGGATTCTACTTGAGAAAATATCAAGTTCTAAAAAAAAGGGGGAAAACAAAATTGGGATGAAAGGATTGCCTTTATAATGTACATGGAGAGGCCTAGAAATATGCTATCCCGATCAATGGCCCCACTTCTTCAATTAAAAGACAAAGCTGCCATTGGAAAATTTTAAATATCCATAATTTTTAACAATTTTTTAGTAAAAATGTTATTTCTACCAGACATTGTATTTAGAAGTTTGAAGAACATAACACTTATTGTATATACCATGAAGTAAAGCTCTTGTGTATTGCAATGATATTTCACTTATTTCACATGATAATGCTGAGGATGATGAGGTGATCACGCAGTCAGGTTTTCGTTGTCTTACTATCGCCCCCCTTTTTTCAGTACAGTTTCATGAGCGCAAGACAAGAGTGATTTGTTCCATGTAAATTGACTTGGCTTCACTGTGCTGTCTTTTTCACTGATGCCCCACATCACAGGTATTATTGCAGAAAATAGTTTGGATTACCTGTGCATCTCTAGAACAGGAATATCATCAGTATGTTGTCAGTTTATGCCCACAATTTATTAAACATTTATCTACGTAGTTTTTACAGTCGTGTCAGATCAGGCTCAACGTGCAAATTTCAATGCATTGTATACGGTTTCACAATAGAAATGCGCTGAATGAATAATGTCATGAACTGCTTAGGTAAACTGTTTTAATACTTTAAGATAAAATGAACAATTAAAAAAAATGATGCTATAGTTTAAAGAGAAATATGCTGCGATAGAAGGTGAAAGCTTGCATGTCCAGCTTCTTAAAAATCAGTAGATTATATATTTTGACGAAAAGAAATCCAGGATAAGTTGTGCTGAATATTATTGTACAGAATATCACATGCTTGCACTTTCGCAATGGACTACCCTCTTCCATCTTCAATCTAGTCGCAAAGCGAGGAGCAAAGGCGCCAGACGGCACAAATTTAAACTGCTGCTACCAGTGGTCTTTTAATTTTCAACATCTGGTGATCGGGTTAAGGAATCATAACTAATGCTTCAGAGACTTAAATTACTTAAATGATACAAGTACGCGTGGTTAAAAAGCCATGAAACTAAACTGTTCCAATCTTAGGCTTTAGAGTTTCCATTTTTTCCTAGTTAACAAGGTAGTCTTTGAAAGGGAATTAAACTAGGTATTCCCATACATGTTCCTTTTTTTTTTTTTTTGCAAAGTTCAATATCGGTGACCTTGACCTTGTGGCAGAACATACATAACGTAATTATTAATGGTGATATACAAATGTGTGTGTCTTTCGTAAACTATTTTTCTTCCTATTTTATAAAATACGACTGTTATAACAGGTTTGGACTGACGTAATTGGAATATAACTGTGTTGCTGTTTTGGCCTATGACCTTTTTTTTTTAACTTTCATCATTCCAATTTGGGATGCAGCTATAATGGTTTTGTGCATAAGGAAATTCTCTGTCAAAAAGTACAAGTTTATCCTTTGGACGACCAACACAAAATTTGAGGATGAAAGTCTTTCGGCTAATTTTTGACGTTTTCAGCTTTTATGGTCAACTATGATGACCTTGACCTGTAACAGAATCACTGTCCATTAATGTAAGGATATTGTAAAAGTACAACTTTATTCTTTGGACGACCCACACAAAATTTCAGGATGAATTGAAAATAAGTCATTCAGCTAATTTTTCACGTTTTCAGCTTTTAAGTTCAATTATGATGAACTTGACCTGCAACAGAAGGACTTTCCATCAATGTATCCTCGACTTCCTTTACTTTTGTGAATGTATTAAAAATTCTAGCTCCGTATTTTGTAAAAATATCTCCGAGTTAGAACAAATTTAGTAAAATATGGTACATATAACATGTTTTTGCATTTTTAACCTTTGATCCCAATTTTTCTTTCTTTTTTTTTTTTTTTTAATCTTGCCGCATATTTATATGGCCCAAGGTGTTGCCTATCAAACAAAATTAGTTTCATCCCTGGGTCCACGTGAGCAAGGTTTCTCGAAAACTAAAAGACTTCTCGATCTGGCCTCTCGACTATTTCGTGACGTCATGACCCAGTGCGCGCTTGATGGCCAAAAAGGCGCAAACTTGTCAACTTGGGCACGGCATGGGCAACAAAATTCTTTTGCAAATAAATTTATTTTCCTGTGCGAATACGGACAATTTTCTTCAGAAAAGTGCCATGGCACTCTAAGTCTTGCACTTTGAACAAAAAATAAACTTGGCGTTTGGGACCTTTAAGCAAGAGCGGAGATCACTGCAGCTTAAATATGCAGCCACAGGATTTTTTTTTTTTTACCACAGATTAACTTGCATGATTTTATATTTACAAGAATGATCACAAAGCTTTAGAAGTGCACATTCTAGCTTTGAAATATAAAACTCAAAGGTTCTTCTCATAAACCAAGATTTGAAAAGAAAGAAATTCTCTTCTCTTCTCTTTGTTAGTTAAAACTTATAATCGTTGTTTTCGTCAACCAAGGAAAGACATCCTGTCATCTTAATTCTCTTCTCTGCACTTATAGCCTATACGCTACCCGTTGTTTGGAGAGGGAGGGAGAGAGGGAGAGAGAGAGAGAGAGAGAGAGAGAGAGAGAGAGAGAGAGAGAGAGAGACAGAGAGAGAGAGAGAGAGAGAGAGAGAGAGAGAGAGACAGAGACAGAGACAGAGACAGAGAGAGAGAGACAGAGAGAGAGGGTTTGGATACATGACTTGTAAGAAATATGGCTTCTTCTTTAAACATATCAAATTTGGTGGTTAAACGGAAAAGCAGCGCAGATCAGCGATGAACTTTATGTAAAAAAGTACAGATATATATTTTCGTATGATGCAAACTGATGGTGTCTACTATCTGAATTGTAATATCTTATTTGAATTGTGTTTGAAAATACATTTCGTCCATCCTAATACCAACATGTATACAGATCTATACATATATATATATATATATATATATATATATATATATATATATATATATATATATATATATATATATATATATATATATATATATATATATATATATATATATATATATATAATGCATATAATGTGTGTGTGTGTGGGTGGGTGGGTTCAGTCTAGTTTTCCACGGCGCACTTTGAAGGCAATGATGCCGAGGAAAGCTGTCGACAATTCAAGATTGAAGGATTCGATTTTTTTAACATATTTATTTCAACTGGATCGCCTGCTGCACATCGAGATGTCACTAATCGGGGGGTTCTCCAGAACATGGAGTGACACACAAAATGTATATTACAAAACACACAGGACAAAACATGAACAAAGTTCCACAATTAACAAACAAGCTATACACATGTTTCAGATTTGTACCCGCGTACAAAAATCAAAATAGTTGAAGTCGCCAAAATGCAAAACATTTTTTTCTGACGATAGCAGTCACACACTTCTATTTGATGTGCTTCGAGTTTTTGTCATATGCAACCAGCCAGACAACACCTCGTACTGCGTGGAAAATAAAACAAGGGAGGTGTTCCATTATATAACATGCAACATTTTCTATTTTTTTTCTCGGATCGAAACTTATCACAGATTACCACGCGCACTGTGGGATGCCACACTGTGAATGCAGGATATATACATATTAGAGGATATATCGCAATTAGCAGCAGCGTGTGTCTTATGACGAATATACACAGCCGAATACACTAAAAAATTGGAGGGCTACTGGAGCTGTGTATTCCCATTGAGTTGTATTTTATAATACAACTTTTAATATAAAGTGGAAACCTTGCTTCTTCCATTAAATGCCCTCGTTCAATTAATTGAAGAGTCTGGATTGTAGCTGTTATCAAAGGATTTACAATGGTATTTACCCTTTGTGGAAAATTTTACCATAAGGATGTTTTTGAAGTTTGTGTAATGTATCTTTAACTTTACGTTTTAGGCTGCAAATTACAGTGTAATTAGCTGTTTTGAATTTTTTAAAACTTTTATATACTTATTTTAAGAAAAACCTTGCATTGCAGAAGTGTAAATCACTTGAAGTGCAAAAGTCCCAATTTCTGCGTGTTTGTGTAACACAGGTTTCTTTTGAAAGCTGAAAGTCCAGTAGATTTAGACCTGATTACTCTTTCACTATGATTTGTGCATAATCTATAGAATATATAGATTCGCCGTTTATTTGCTTTTAACAGCATTACAGGCCCAATTTAAACCTCTCGAGTAAAATATATTGTATTTTAAAATGAGTTTCTTTGTTTACATCCTTTACATTATTATAGTTAACGTGCCTAGTCTAATTCAAGTTAGCAAGTTACTTGAAGTCAGTCAGATGTCACTGGCATTCACCCCTGAGATTAAGGGTTAAGATCCATAATCAGGCCTATATTTCGATATATCCCCCTATAATTTTGCTATCAAGAAGTGTCCCTACCGGTGGTTTCCTGTGTCTCAGGGAGAGCCTTTCGGTGTCGTTCCTTACTATAGTGTCCCATTCTGTGCTTTTATTGGCGGTTGCGGATTTACGGGGGGAGCGCCCCCCCCCCCGGCCCCTAAAAAAAAAAAAAAAAATTCTTGCGCCTTGGGGCCTCCAAAAATTGTTGGTCATCTCCGGTCACTTTGTACTGAGATTATGTATATATTTACTTTAGCTGATTTGTGAAATAAAGTTCTAGACATATTGTGGCATTCTGAATATACTTCAAAACATTCCTCTCATTTTGTAGTTTTATTAGTTAATTTATTGGTTTTTTGTCATTCAAGTAGTTGTATGGTGCCGCCTAAATTGTGAACTAATTCTAAAATTATTCCAGTGTACAGCTGCAGGCTTGAATGTTTTATAGTTACACGTGTTCCTAAATGTTGTTCACTTCATGTGTCTTCCTTGTTTTTTTATGGACTCAAATTCATTTGACAAGTGTCGCATAACATTCAAATATATTAACATGGTAACGACACATAGTTTCCTGTTTTGGAGAATTTCTGAATTCCAATGACAATTGAACAGCAGATGGAAGCTTTGGCAGACATATCTCTTGTAGTGCTCCCCTGTATAAGGCCCCTCTCACCAAAAGTCACCATTCTTATGCAAAAAGTGTAACATTTTA
The DNA here is from genome assembly GCA_964020975.1 of Hermodice carunculata. Taxonomy (NCBI): domain Eukaryota; kingdom Metazoa; phylum Annelida; class Polychaeta; order Eunicida; family Amphinomidae; genus Hermodice; species Hermodice carunculata. The sequence goes on from OZ026618.1 coordinate 31,978,986, forward strand.
TTATATATATTCCCCCTTTAGAAGGGGCCACCCCTCTTTTAAGGCCACTTTTAGGCTGCATTTTGGGTGCCTTATTAGAGCGGAGCCACTGTATTTTATTGACAGAAAAAAGCAGTTTATGCCCCATTAAATGCATAAAAACCCTGGAGCTTGGGGGAGGGGGGGCGGAGCCCCCCCTGAACCCCTCGCCAGGGCTTCGCTATGGACCTGTCGGGGACCTGGGCGGCCGCCTGACCCCCGGCCTTAATTGCTAAGTTCAGCCCCCCCCCCTTGACAAATCCTGGATCCGCACCAGTGGATATTCTCATTTCTGTTGGCCACATACAGATTCACATAATAGAAAGGCGGTAACCAAGGGTTACTGTGATACTAGACATAAAATGTACAACCAGTAAAGGATTTCAGCTCTGGGAGATATCCTGAAACAGACGTCTTTTTTCGTGTATTTATTTCACTGAAAAAGTGGTCAAGGAGGTCCTCTCAATCAGGTATTTTGTGCTCAAAAATTCAGGAAATATCCTTATTTTGCATTGTTTAAAAAAAAAAAAATGACGCCCACTGTGGGAGGGGGACATCCCCCACAACCTCTCCGGCGCATAGTCTCGCTACTCCAATCTCTCTGAGTAGGGATATCTCCCCACATGGAATGCTTCCAACTTGGCACCTCTGCATACTTAATTCCTTAACTACTCTGAACTATTTATGAACTAGCTTTTTTCTTTCTAATATCTGTTACTATATATTAACCAACAAATGGTCATAATTGTTTCCCACAGAGAATGAGCCAGTGATGCATCTGAGCAACCATTCTAAATCAACGGGATTTGGAGGATGGTGCATGGGTATAGTGTGCCCCGGATTGATTTTTGCGGTGCGCACGACAAGCATCACCTACACGAATGTTGTGTTGAGGAGGAGGCTTTTAAATTGAGCTTTATTCATGTAAAGTCATGTAAAATAATTGAGCTTTATTCATGTAAAGTCATGTAAAATAAGCATAAATTTATAATTTTTGCAAAGTGTTGTGTATATGGGGATCTATGGCAGCTTCTGTCAACATGGCTACCGAAAGGTTTCTCTTGGGTCCTCTCCAGCATGGAGTTGGCCAAATTGTGCATTTTAAGGGAAGCGATCACATTATTATCTTCATAATTAATGAATTGGGATTCGACAGCTGCCAATTAAGGAATCTCGACACTGGTAACAGTACTAGGGGGCATATATTCGAACTCGACAACAGGACCGTCCATGGCATGGTGAAGCCCTCGTAGTAGTACTAGGCCTATTCGATGCCGATGGCGATTCTATGGCCGAGTGGTCAGGCATGGCCGACATGACAAGTCGGGGGGGGGGGGGGGGGCTTGAATACCCCCTCTGAATCACGGGTCACAGTTAATTCCAAGGCCCTTTTCACAGATCACAGTAAATTCATATCACAATCACAATAATTTCAATCATCAAAATCTTAATCACATTTATCGACATATTAATTATAACAATCTCAGATATCGGCAAATTGTAAAAATACAATCACATTTCACGTGTATTTACTTTGATAAATAACGCATAACACGGAAATACCCAGATCACAAATCACGGTTAAGTTTTTCACTGAACCACAAATCACGGTAAAGTAAACAGGCACAATAACGAAATAGGTTGTTATACGAGGCAATTGTTTCGAAAATAACCGCAAGATGGCAGTAATCTTCATCTACAGACCGAGGGGCCTGGTCGTGATATTGTTTGTTGTGATTTTTTACAGCCTTTCAGGGGGTTCACTATGATTAAAAAGTGATTATAAACTTTAACTCGGGTTTGTGCGTGTACCCAGACCCGACCGCCAGCACAACACCCTCAGTCCTCACCTTCCGCTCGGGCGTGGTGCGGGTGGCCGGGTCAGGGTACAGCCTACAGGGCCCCCTACAGCCTACAGTACAGGCACAAACCGCTCCTTGGCGGTATTAATCCCTTAATTACCAAGCAATATGCCACTTTAACCTTAGGCCTACTCCCTAGGCCCATGTGATGCTCGCGAGAAACAACTTTACATCCCTGGGTTCAAAAACATCATTATGGCGTAATCTGCGAATGAGCAAACTTTGGAAATAGTTCTGTGCTTGGCACTAATTGTTTTTCGTTAACGTACTGTAAACGGGTGTTATTTTATGATCAGGGCACTTTTTTTGGCTGTAACCCTATTGGTTACAATCGGGCACGTGCCAAAGCCGAAAATAGCTTAATAACTTAAGATGGAGCCCCAAGATCAGCGGAATCGTGATATGGTGGGTATTATTGTTTTTTGAGCGTGGCCAAATCGGTTGAATGTAAAGTTCTGCTAGTTAAGTCCAAGTTGAACTAGCAGTTACGTTCCACAGATTTGGCCACGCCTAAACACCAATATCACTATTCCACTGATCCGGGGACTGTATCTCACAGCCACCTATTGACAATCACTTCTTTTTGTGACCCTACATGATCGGAATGAATCCAGTGTTTTGATGAATATGTGAACGAAAAGGTCAAATATATGTATTTATGTTTTATTGGTGCATTTTGTTCAACAGAAAAAGGACTTTATACATTGAAAGTTGTATTTTCTTTAAGATTGCGACACCCTGGTGACAATAACCTTGTGTGTTCGTGTGTGTTGGGGGGTGGGGGGTGGAGGGGGGCTTATCCATGTGTTACGGTTTCATACGGCTGGGCTATAAACTGTGCTTTGATTCTGTTTCATTAAATTCCATAACTACTCATATGATCTACCTTGCAACATGTAGGCTACTTCAGAGGACATATAAGCTCCAGGGTTTTCTTTGAAGCTTTATAACTTATCGGCACTATAAAGCATAAAGAATCCCTAAAGTTTTATGACCACAAGGCTTAAAAACCATCCAATAAAACTATATTTTATCAGAAATTGTTTTTTAAAGTCTAAAATGCCTTGATGAAGCGGCTGGGCACAGACAGAGTAGTGCCAGTGGTGGCGAGATTGAAGATACGAAGCATTTATATTTTATATTCTCCTGTGCACATTATGAAAATCATAGGAGAGAAGTGATAGCAAAATGTAATAAGAAGCAGCAAAATTTATGAATATATTAATATAAAATAACGCATTTTTTTAAAGTGTCTGATTCTGTGTCACTAGTTCTGCCCGCAAAGTGGGAATGCGGGCACGGGAAGCTTTAGTGATTGCTTGCAAAAGGGATCGCAGATTTCTAAAAGTGTCCTGCAAGCCCTGTCGAAGTACGGACCAAGGGATTACTATGATTGTAGCTTCGTTTTGCTGGGCGGCATAACGTAACAGTCTCGTTGCTAGCCGGAGCGAATCAGAAGTTTGACCATGTCTTGCCTTGGTCCGTGCCAACTCACCCCAAGCACGTAGGCCTATATCATTATCACCACCTGCATGCTGCCATCTGCAGCACCGCGATGCGGTAACGATTGTCTCGGCGGATTTGACATAATTAGATCTATGTGCTTGGGCCAGTAGCAGCTGGTCACGATGTGAACGTTCGATGTTGTAGCGACCGCCAAGACCAACAGTAAAACTAGATCAACACGAGTGTGAGTGTTGGCCCCGCCGGGGTGTCTGGCAGTAATTTCCATATGTCGGGAGCGTACCGGAACTAAGAGAGGAAGATACACGAGGTGTAGCCCGCCGCAGGCCTATCCTTACCGCTCTGCCGGTACGGGAGTTTCATATAGAATCGACCAGGCACTTTCACGACTGTTTTATTCATACTATACACCTACCTCATGCATGGGTAGTTTGGAGTAGCTGTCAGTTAAAATAAAAACTTATGCTCTACTGATAAATGAATGGTTCGTCACGTTCTGACAAAATCATGTAGGCCTACATCGCGAAAGTGGACCGGTAATAAATTCTACACCGTGTAGAATGGTCTAGGCAGATTGGGCATAATAGGCCTAGATAAATATGTGCTTTTGGGCATGTAGAGTCGACATTTATGTGCTTGAGGGATAAAAGGTCAAAATCAACTGTTTATGGGCAGTCTGGAGTAGCTGTGATTTGAATTAAAAACTTACGTTCTACTGAGAAATAAAGTTTTCATGACGTTCCGACAAATAGTTGGACGGAATGTGGATCAAAATCGTGCACACGGCGAAAGTGTTGATCGGTAATAGACATAAATTCCACACGGTGCAAAATGGCCGGTCCAGATGGCTACTCTTGACCACACACTGGGGAGACTGGTGGGAGTTGGAACATGTGACTTCAGATTCAAGGCTCTGTATCTTCAGAAGTATTGTATTATTGGAATGTCCTAAAACAACATTTAAACAACAAAAGGGTCCTGCAAAAATGGGCATTGTCTTGTTCAATTGCTGTCGAGCATTATCAAGACATATTAAACACTATCGACAAGTCAAATGTTTCATATCGCCCCATACAAGGGGTAAGATGAAACATGCAATCCGATAAGTTGAAACATTCTCAATAAAGTAAAATATAATTAGCCTACCTAAACAAGTCAATCAATGTTCATCTTATCCAGACCTGTTTGCCATTTAAATGTAACAACAGAATATTTTACAGAATATATTTGATGATACAGGATCTGGACTATTACATATTCCAACTCTCCTCAGTCTCTCCTGGTGTTAATTTTCTTCATTCTTGACATATAAATGTTTATGTGTTGGCTTGTCTTTATTGCATGTTTGTATATTACTGGATGCATGTGTGTGTGTAAATAAGTATTCATATGTGGACATAAATAAAAGTTGACTTTAACCCACTTGTAAATGTTCCATCCGATTCTAGGGGTAGGTTGAAACTGTTTCGTCTAACCCCAGGGGAAGCTTATTCCTGCTCCATCTAACCCAAGGAGCAAGTGGAAATATGTTCCATAAGTACCCTAGGGCAAGTTGAAATTAAGGCAGAGTTGAAACATGTTTAAACATTCCCCTTGCACTATGTTTCAACTCACCCCCATGACTTATAATGCACATTTATCCACACTGCAGGAACACTCATCAGCAAATTATTGCGCACTTTGTGGTGCTAACTCTCCGCCACCAGGGGATTATATACCACTTGGTAACTTAGCTTATTATCTGATTGTGTAAAGAATATGACAAAAAAATTTGAGAAGAAATATCTACTGGAGACGGAGAAAAACAAACATCACATTCCCTATCAAACACATAATTTGATACCAAACTTAGCTTCACATAGTAAAAATAGGCTTAGAATCAAAGATGCCACCAACAGGTGCAAAAACTGGAAATACATTTATCAGACGCAGTTAACACTAGCGTTTCATATTTCCCCATGTTCCAACTCTGCCCAGTCTCCCCTACATGGGATTAAAGCGCAGCCACCATGCTGCTGACGTTACAGGCAATAATAAAACTACGCGAATATGAGTGTCTGGTCGTAAATCTTGCATGACACGAGCGTATCGGTGGAGTGGAAGGATACATAAGGTGTAGCCCGTCGAAGGCGGGTCCCTAAATGAATCCTTCTCCTGCACCGCTACGCGAGTTCCATGTAGACTCTGCCAGGCATTTTCACGAGTGTTGATTATGTTTACATGTATAGGCCTACATACGTAGTCCGGCAAAGTCGTAATTTAAAATCAAAACTTACATGCTAACCTACCAGTAGGCATAAATGAAGTTTTCATCCGCTCTGCTAGTGATAGAACAGTTCGATGGAGTGTGGATCGATCTCGCCCACAGCACGAAAGTGTGGATCGACAATGGGCCTATAGGGCTTATTCCATGTGTACGGTGCAGAATTACCCGTCCCTCTCTGCTCAGGACTACACATAGGTCTGCATTGGATAAATTCCAGATCTTGAGGCAGGGCGTTATGACTTATGAAGTCTTAACGCCTAGGGCCTAATAACCAGGATGTGGCGTATCGCCCTATGCTTAGCTCTGATGCTAAAACAAAGCCCCAGGCCTTCATGTCCAAATAAGTAGGCCTAAACCTTGAATTTGGACTTACCACGGGGAATTGACTCCAGAATGAGTTACCAACCTTCTAGAAAGGGTCATCGTACAGCAACAAAACCGCAACACTGAAAGCACTCCGCCTGAAGATCGCCATGACCAAGGTGCCCTGTGCCCCAGCCGCCAAACACCCCCCAGTTGACGTAGTTCTCGTTTTAGTTCCGGCGGAACAGACACAGGCACGGCAGCCGCAAAATCCTGCCGCCGACATTCAAGTTGTTGAAAGGGCCGAGACGATCCGCTTGCGCTAGATAGCGACCTGCGAGGTCACCAGGACCCGAAGGTATGGGCTGAGCCTGGCTGTCTTTTCATCTGGATGGCAATACAAGGCTCTTTGTCCGAGTCGATTGAGATCCCGTGCACCCGGAGATCTGTGCAGCCTCCTAGTCCTAGAGAGCTCGGCGGCCATGGGTCCATCCGCAGGACATGACTCCCGCAAGGCCTTGCGAAAACGCCTGGTTTTTCGAGCGGTAAAGCAGTTACGGTCCCAGATCTCCTGCCTCCATTCTGTGTGCTGACGCCGTGACGGTATTCATTTTCACCCACTTTCTGAGTTTGTCCTTGTGACAATAATGTGACGCCACACAAATTGCAGGTGCTGGGTCGGTTCATGGTTATTGCTGTGGTAAAAAAAAAAAAAAAAGGACATTTGGAATCCATCATTGATTTAACAAAGATTGCACGAAAGTTCGCTTAAGTTGCCGGTATAGAGCATAATTAGGGCCTATAATTCGAAAGGTCACTGAACCAGGATTTTGTGATTGAGCACGATGGTGGTTCTCAATGAGGTTAAAATGGAAACTGTATAGAACAACTGTGACATAAGTCACAAGGTCATTATATAGGCCTATTCATAAAAGTTTCACCAAAATGTACAAGTTATCGAGCCCTACTTGGTACAAAAATGGCCAATTGAATATTCAAGATAGCTACTGTCAAAATGGCAGCAGGTATACACAAATTTGGCTCATTTACAGACGAAAATGCAAATGGTTTACCAATTATAAGGTGGTGACTGATTTTCACAACAGCAACTGGTATACACGGACTGCACTTAATTTGAAAATGATAATAACACAATTTTCTTCCAATTATGTCTTACTTGTCTCTTACAATTGCCTGGCACTTTCAATGCTAACGGAAATATAATAATGAAGAATGTACGTGTTGTTGTATCAAGCACTTCATTGGATACTTCATTAAATATTGCTGGTATAGCACAGGCAGTGCGCAAGTGTGTTAAAAGTATGATAGTCTAATGAAGTAAACTATATTATAGTCTATCAACCTTGCTCTACGGAAACGGATTTTGTGAATATTACAACAATGGATTATTACTTGCCGACATATCTAATGCATAACCTTTTTTCATCAATATACCCTACTTTTGAGGCATATGTGGTAGCTATATGCACGTTGTATATCTTTTCAGCCGCATTTTGGGGCATTTCTGCGGTCGCAAGCAAAAGTTAGCGCAATCCATATCGTCCGAGAAATGATAAGTGCGCGTGCGCACATGTGATCAACAGATCCTTTTAAACTGCCGGCACCGTCCGTGAGAAGACCGCAAAAACGCTAAAATTGCTGGTTACAGAAATAAATACAAACCACACTGCAAACAAATTTCTTTCAAGAGTTAGGTAAACTGCTCAGATTTGGTTATGTATGAAATACATGGTCATTTTGCCCGCTGTTTACGAAATATTCGAAAAATTCCCTTCCGTAACTCAGGGTTGACAGACTATAGCAGTATTGTCCTTTTACTATAAACCATTTAAAGATAATTATTTAAATGCTTATTGTCAGCAAATTAAAATAGCTAAATTTTTTTTAGCTCAGCTGACTTACTAGTCAGGCTGAGCTTTTAGGAGGCTGAGCCTTGCATCGCACGTCCTCCGTTCTTCGTCCGCCCGTCCATCTGTTCACAATTAGGCCTACATTTTCGACTTCTCCAAAACCGTTGGCCAGATTCACTTCAAAGTTGGTGGGGATGTACCTTGGGTGCATTTCTACCAAATTGGTTCAAATGGGTACGATCTAGTGATTCTTTAATTTTTCATGAATTTTTTTCTTTTTTGGGGCAAATTAAAAAAAAAAAAATTCTCTGTAACCGCTCATCCAATTGCTTTGATATCACATAAGGGCACTTCTAAGGACTCTTAGTTCTTAATTTCTTCACCAGGTGGCGCTACATTTTATCCTATTTTTAAATTTATTTTTTGTTTGTTTTCGCTTTTTTCGACTTCTTCTCCAGAACTGTGACTGAGATTTATCTGAAACTTGGTGGACATGTTTGTTGTGAAAGGATCAAACAGAGCTGATAGCTAGGTGGCACTGCTGTCGATGTCTGATTTTTAACGATTTTTTTTCAATTCGGGTACTAATCGGTAAATGCAGCTTTCCTATTGATTACATCGTACGTCAATGGGCATTCTAATGCTAATTCATCTTTTCGACTTCTTCTCTGGAACCGTCGGACAGATGAACTTCAAACGTGGTAGCAATGTCCTTGATGTGGGTGTCTCCCAACTATGTTCAACTGGTCACGCTTCATTGATTTTTGGATTTTATATATATATATATATATATATATATATATATATATATATATATATATATATATTGTTGCAAATCTTAATAAAAAAACATTCTTCTCCAAAATCACTCACTCAATTGCTTTGATATCACACAGGATCACTCCTAGGGATATCTAATACTTAATTTGTGCTCCATGTGGCGCTGCGGTTTTTGTCTTTTTTTAATGATCGTTTGTGTGTTTTGCTATTTTCAACTACTCCAGAACCGTCACTCAGATTAAGCTGAAACTTTGTGGATGTGTCTCTTGTAAAATGGTCAAACAAAACTGTTCACTAGGTGGCACTGCTGTGGATTCCTGGATTTTATTGATTTTTCTTTCAATTCAGGTATTTACCGGTAAATGCATCTTTCCGATTGATTTCTCAGCAAGTCAGTGGGCATTGCAATGCTCAGTATCATGTTTTTTCTTCATAAAGTAGCAATGTTCTTTTTAAAGTTGTCTTTAAATATTCTTCAATTTCCTCATGCTCCAGTAAAATTTATATTTTTAATGTATTTTTCTTGAGGCAAATCTTTGAAACAGTTCTAAATGCCACATGCACTAAGTTAAAGCTCAAAGCAGGTCTTGTCTGTTGCAATTTTGATTTTGTGAACAAACTTAGGTCAGCTGAGCACGGGCTGTTCACCCAGCTTTCGAGTTATTCATTTACACTGTTTCGTGTTAATGAATGTTTTTAAAAATTCAATATCTGTGATGAACGGGATACTATTGCCCACAGATTTTTGGATCGTACACGCATCTGGTGCCACTTTCAGGTTCAGGCGTAGTGGAATGGGTAAATGCCAGTGGAAATCCTTCGTTTATGTTGTGAGAAGTCAGTCTTTCGATAGTACCAAACTGTGCGCCGAAATCGTTTCTATATGCTTAAAAACTTTATTCTAAATGGCAAATACTTCATCCACAGAGAGCTGCGTAACAACAAACATATTTTATTTAACAACTTTCTCCATGATACGTCTCTGAAACTTCAGGTTGAAAAGCATCTTATGTTCCTACGAGGGGAAGAAGATACTTTTCCACACACGTTGGGATGATCTACTGAACCCACTGTCTTGATCAATATGCATATGAAGTGTCATAAAAGATACATTAACAAAAGTTAAGTCATTCGGATGTGCCATCATCAAATAATATTATAATCTAAATACAAGACTAACAGTTGAACTGTGATTAAAAAGATGATGTGATATTGAAGTAAGTAATTTGCTTTACCTAATTATGTCTATTGTCACAATACTCCATTGGGTGTGGCGTTTTGAATTGGCTAATGGTTCAGTGTCTCACTCTCTGTAGAAGTCAAAATATACTGGACAGTTCATTGTTTAGAGCCTCATGTAATGTTGCCACTGTTTTGGGATTTATACGGCCTGACATTGGTTGTATCGCCTTCAATCTGTTTTGTTAGAGCCCTAGGGAGTATATCAAAAAGAGAGACTAGTGGTATACGCATCAACGAAATGTACCAAAAAAAAAAAAAAAGGGGGGGGGGAACCCATGCCAACAAAGTATACATGTGGTTTCCAACATAAAAAGCTTGTCAAAAAGAATTCACATTGGCTCGTGGATTTGAAACTTAAGAACCGTAGGAATTGTAGGAAGACAATTTGCTTCCGAAAGATAATAAGGATATTCATTTTTGGTTTAAGAATCCACATTATTCCAGGGTCATTCTGTGGATGGATGAAACGAATTTAGTCTTAGCATTTTCAACATTGTATGGGTTGAATGCTATTCTGACATCCAGAGTCTAAGTTTTTATACAGGTATTCTTGTGTTTGAATCAAATATATTTCTGTGAGGGCTTCGAAACCATTAAAATAAATGGAAAGAACATAACTTTTGTTGTTTTAAGCCGTCCAATGTATGTTGTTAATTTTACAGTAAGATACTGCAATTTGTAATCACATAAAACAATATGCCAGTAAATCACTGTCTTCATACAACAACAAATCTGAGTATATTACTGACAGGGAACATTGCCTTCCTTATGTTTGAATGTATATGATAAATTGTTTGAAAACAAAGGTCAGAAATAGTGACCTTGCAGGTATTACAAGATCATAGGATTATTCTTAACTGACAAGGCCCTGACTTCAGAAATCACATCACAGGTGTAGCTGGTATATATTTCATACACTGTAAAATAGAACAGAGGGGGGTTGTCAGAAATTATTGTAAACATTTTTATTGAACAATTGGAGAGCAAGGTGGCCCTTCCCTAACCCCTCTTCTACATCGAGATATAGAGGGATATTACTGATACAATAGGCACGATACGCTTAGGCAGTGTTTGCAAAAAGAATTTGAGAGTGAACTGCTACAGAAAGAGATAGATAGTAGTTATTACTACCAACAGTATAATTTATGGAACATTATGACTTTATTAATAAAGCCTTTGAAAATAAGGCGTAAGGAATTATGGAAGGTCACAGCATCTAGAATGTTCAATGTAAATGTGGACGGCCTTGAAAATTTTAACATTGTCCTTGAAAGTACACTCGTCTGAACCATATAGTATTGTCTTCAGGGTGAAAGATATGGGGCCTGTGGCTGCTTTGTGCAAGTTGATACGAATGTTATTGTGGATTGGGCATACAAAGAAATAGTGATAACGTCCTTATTCGGCTCGGCACGGTTACATGAACTGAACTCCTTTACACAAATTTCGTTTGAGTAATTATTCAAATAGATGCTGCCCATGAAAAATCTTGCTTGGATGGATTCTGTTTTTGCCCATCTTTTTTTCAGCCCAATTTTGGATGCTGAGCAGATCAGCGTCAGCTACATCATCTGCTATATGTGGGACGTTTACCTCAAGAAATAGTGTTATGTCTTCAACGAATAGCCTTATGTAAGAGAATACAACATCGACCAAATAGTGAATATAAATGAAAATAAAGAGGGGACCCAGGATGCATCCTTGCGGCACACATGCCTCTACCTTAGCCCAGCAGGAGTTTTGCCCTTTGATGACCACTCTTTGTTGTCTATAGCACAAGTAGTTTCTGAACGATGATAACAATGAGCCTAATGACCCAGTTTTTTTTCCAATTTACACCACAGACCATCGTGCCAGATTCTTTGCAAGGCCTTAGCAGGGTCAAAACATATCACGTGTATTTATTTTTGCCCATCCAAAACCTTTGAGAATATGTCATACAAGTGAAAAGCTGGTTTACAGAAGAATGCCCCCTTATAGATCCTGATTGAAGTTGGTTTATTACTCGCTGATCTCTGAAATGATTGAGACCATGTTTAAAAATGATCCTTTCCATGACCTATCTGACAAAGCTAAGGAGAGAGATTAGGCTATAATTTCCACATACATCCCGGGGACCACGCTTAAAGACTGGAATTAGATTTGCCCTTTTCCACTCTGGTGGGAATTTTCACTGGGATAAGCATAAACGGAACAAATTTTTAAAAGCTTGTAAATACATGGTGCATCTTCTTTTAATAGTCTTGGACTAATCCCATCTCAACCTAGTGCTTAACTTGTGCCCAAGTTTTTCAATATATCTAGGACCTTAGTCTCAGTGACTGTAATATCTCAGCATTAGGTCGAACTGTAATAGTTTGGATTTTGTCATAAAATTGTAACTGGAAAAAACACTAAACTGTCATCAAAACTATATTATAATTTGAAAAATTTGTATGATAACGGAGGCAATAGGTATCCTTGGATTAAATATGTACATGATATTCTTAATGGATGTGAAATGAGTAATATTTGGTTAAATCCTGAAAGTTGTAATGGTAATTGGTTAACTAAAGCTGTTAAAGTGAGATTGAAAGATCAATATATACAAGAGTGGAGTGAGGAAATTTTTGCAACAGAGAAGTGTTATAATTATAGACTATATAAATTTAATTTTGGTTTTGAGAATTGTCTTATTAAAATGTATCCTAAAAACAGGAAAGTCCTTTGTAAATTTAGAACTCTGAATCATCGTTTAATTGTTGAAACTGGGCGCTATGTTAATATCCCTCGACATCAAAGATTTTGTAATTTATGCCAAAGTAATCAACTTGGCGATGAGTATCACTTTCTATTGGAATGTAAAGCATTGGATCACGTTAGGAAAAAATTCATACCAATATATTATCGTAAACATGTCAATGTTTTGAAGTTTAAAGAGCTAATGTCATGAGATATTAAGACCTTACATAAGATTAGTAAATTTTTACATGAAGGTTTCAAATTATTATAATCTGGTCCTGCACGGTTTATACAATTTTATTTGTTACCCCATTATTACATAATATATTTCAAACTGGTCTGCATTTATTCATTTTTGATAATACCTGCCACCATTGTAAACATCTAATGTAAATGACCTTGGCCTACACCTCGGGTAGAGGTCACGGCATAATAAATAAATGAAATGAAATAGTCTTGTTCGACATGGTTACCCAGGCTGTATTCAGAAAAGTTGCTGCCCACCCCTTACAGGAAATATCTACGTCATCTTGATCAAAACGTAGTTCCCAATCAATCAATCTGCTCTAGCGCAGCCCGAGAGTCTGGTAAGTCCGTTTTATTGTATTTCCAAAAAACCTGCTATAACATGGTCTCCTTTTAACCTAGAATTGTATCATGAAAGATACAGTCTAATGCTCATTGTCTGAAACTGGCGACTCAACTGAAACAGCCTTAACAAAGGTCAAACAATTTGAGATTACTTGATCCGTAAAACTGATAGAAGTGACGGGCGTTATGCCTGTGGACTCATTACCTAGGCAAATAAGTCATTTTGTGAACAACACTGGGCAAATATAGTAATAGGTGCTGCTGGGTCAGCATTTAGGTCTCCAACCATCAAAACATTTCCAGTACCAGTTTGACCTGCTGACTCTAAACTATCCTGAAGGTCTGACCAGAATCTAGCTTTGGCACTTGGCGGTTTATGTATCACTGCCAACAGAAATTTGCTATTGTTAATTCCTACTTTTTTCATAGGCTGTGTCTTTAACTTCTAAGTCGTCCCGTCTCTTGACCGTCAATGCCCGCAAGGCATACACTGCCACACCTGCCGCCTACTGCCCCATTGCAAAATCAAGATTTTCACTTAGCTTTGTGCTGTTAAGAAACGTTTCAGCAAGGGCAATGTTATCATGTGTGGGTACAATAGCGATGCGTATGTCTCTTAACTTGTGATATGAGAACCTTAGTATATTAATATAACAAATAGTCAGATACGAGAACGATTGACGGCAAAGTTTTTGAGTATATATTATGGACAAAAACAGCAGAATGGGAGCAACAGTAGTTACATAATACTGACAACTATTCACATACCTTTTTAAGTATACAAAATATAAAAACTTTTTAGCATAAGCATATGTGGAGTGAACCCACGGTGGATCACCAACAAAGACACGATTACTTGAACCAATGTATATAAGTATGTTGCTATGTAGCTAGCAATGATCAACTTTTGTGAAAGTTAATATTACCACTCTATGATACCAAGTCCCAGTGCTTTATAGGTGACTGTAACCAAATATTCTTTAATATCAGCTAGGTGTGACAATAGTGTTGATAACATATTAGCAGGTACAATTACAAATTTGAAGCATCCATTAACAAGCAATTCATATTGAAATAGAGAAAATACATAGGATACCAATCTGTGGAACTATTAATGAGACATTAATGAGAAAATCTTCATTGATGATGAATCGTCTTTTGTACTACTAGCAGTAAGGTCATAATGGAATTCTTTTCTATAGCCAACATAGTCGTCTCTGATGTAGAATGCAATAATATTGACGGCGAAGAATGGAGTTCTGCTCAAGAAAAGGGTAAACAGTCACATCCTTGAAATTTGTGCAATACGTTTACAACTGTGTAGTATGCCGTCTCCGCAATCCTGTGCATAACCGCCAAAAATAACTGCGAGCAGAAGTTTAAGAGCCATGGAAAGAGGAATGTAATACAACAACGAGACAAAATGTGCAAAGATTAAAAAATGTAAAAAAAAGTCAATGTAAAAAACGTCAAAACAAGCCCAAACGTTGGTTTGGGCATCGATTAAACACATACAGTGGACTCTACAAGGGATGTTTTCCATTATCAGCATCATGCGACCTCGCTGATGAACAGCAAAGGTATACACGCTTGTAAGCATGGTACAATATGGTTTTCTCATTGTTGGGTATCGATGTAAAGAAGTTTTGGCTTCAGTGGCAATGCAATACCATTCATTTTGATCGTATGAGTGGAACATAGAGTGAGATAAAATTTATTCCTTCCACCAGTCGTGAATACTTGAGGTGAGGTAAGAAAAACAAATGGTACTTCGAAAGTACAATCAAGGTCTCTTGTGATACACTTAACATTTGCCAAGGCATAAGTGAATTAGAATACAATAAGAATAATTGCACAAATACCTGGACTGGGGGCAATTGTATTAAACTATCTGACAAATTGAGTCACCTTGGCCAAGCATACAAACATCAGTGATGTAGTATTTACTATGTCAGAGTTGGTTAAAGACTTCTACTGAATATGTCAATATTGTTGAAAGCATAAGTACGTATTTGCAGAGAAAAATTCATGTCATAACATCAACATATGTGGGTAGAATTTGAAGATACTAATGAATATTTTTTTTGTTAATGAACCATTTTTGCACACGTGGCACTGAGAACATAATGTGGCCCACTTCTGCAGCCAACGTTATCATGTCTAATATAAAGTACAATCACACTGACAAAAACGAATGGGATCAAAATGAATATTAGAGCAGTAGCAACATTTCAAAAGAGGTGTAGTATTCGAGATACCCCGACCCGGCGTAGAGAAAATGTAAACCAGCGTACTATGCATACTGTAGCATATTTTGTTTGGATTCAGAAAAGTTATGTTTGGGTTGCGGCAATTACCTTCCAAAATGCTTTTGCCTGTTTTCTTTTTTCTTTTTTCAATAAGCTCTAGTGAACAATACCAATTAAATAAAGAGTAGGCCTCTATTGTCTCTCCTGAAAGTACTTTAATGTGCTTCTAGCTTTTTAATTGTGTAAAATATTATTTGTTTTTTTTCATTTTACACACCACATGATGGCACTGAAATGTCCTTGACCCCTGCGTTCAAGGTCACATGGCATGGACAGCACAAAAAAAAATCCACTTTTACACGACTTAAATAAGTAGATTTTTATTTAACATAATATAAATATAAAATGTATTTTTCTCAGGCCTGTAGCAAAGAGGGCGTTGTTCCTAAATCGACCTACCTGTCTGTGTGTCTATACATCTATATGCACTTTACTTGTACAATAAGAAGGAAACATGTCATTAGATAGGTAGCTTACAAATTCTAAGCACTATGTATACAAACACAGTATGGTCTACTCTATGCAACTTAAGACTGTATATGTGTGGAACTATTTTATGAAAGCCTTTTAGGAGTGTGGTCAGCAGCTACCTTGACGCCACTCTGGGCGGATCCAGAAGCTTGAGAAAATGGGCCTTCAAACCCCAAACACTCATGAATTTATTGAAGTTAATTATAAAGGAGGGGCAGACACTAGACACCAGTGTGGGGGTGGGGCATAGTGGGGGTGGGGGTGGAAAGTTGGATATCACTAGCCTTAACACCGTTGATGCTGGATATTATGCTCTTTTTGTTGGATATCTTGTTTATTACTGCATAGTATTAGGTGATATAAATTGTATAAGTAAGTTTGAAATAAAAAAGTCACAGAATAATCATTTTTACAGCTACTCTCAATACATATTGATTCGGAAAGGACTGATGTCATTGTGAATTTTGACTCTTAGACAACATCAGTTTTCCTTATTAGTGCCGTATGTGTTGGCATACAAGGGTGTGCAACACAAGATTTAGTCATATTCTGTGTTATCGTCATCATTTTTCTGTGCAACACTGTCACAGGTACCTTCGCAATGACACATATCATCAACACAGTCTAACCCTGCTGCTTTGCATTCACACTGTGCTCTTAAGATACGTACAGCTGTTCGCAAAGTCTCTCACATCCTCTGGAACTGGATTTGTAGTAATCAAAACTGGGCGTAGTTGCTGAATACTGTTCAGTTGCCAAGCATAGTCAGTGGGTTGCACAAATTATGGCTTTGGAATACGACACCTAATTTTAGTTTGGCACTAGCACTACATAACACGTTGCCTATAAGCATTAAGGGCAGGTGGCAAGTTAGCAGTTGGTTTCCTGGTGGTGGCAAGGGCATATCTAAGGTGGTCGAGTGTAATACAAACTGCACCAGACATATTCTTGTAATTATCATATAGGAAAACAGCCAAATGTTGGGCAATAGGCATTATGCTCTGAAATGACTCATATGAACCAACTGTTGCCAGAGGTTTAAGTGTGTCAGAGTTCTTCATCAAAACATTGAACACAGTGCATTTTCGAATCTTAAATAATATTATGTACAAATTATAAGGTTAAGCTAAGCTTCGGGCAAAGATTTAAAGCTACCCAACAGGAGATCATCGAAACGCCTCAAACCTTCATGTTTGGTATTATTTATGGAAAAAGTATAGCTAAACACCGCAACGAGCCCCTTTTATCCTAGAGTATCAAAATTCCAGGTGACTGCTGGGGAATTTGAACAGTTTTATCATGTGGGATAAATTGAATTTATCATTCGCATCACACATGTTAAAACTGTTGGAAATCAAATATTTTCGGTGTATATTTTTACACATTCATTTTTTTTCACAAAAACAATTACCTTGCAATTAAGTCGACCTAATCGTAGTTTTTTACCCTTCGGCCTTATGAAGCCGACGGGTATGGTCGTACCCTGCGCCGTCCGTCCGTCCGTCTGTCCCATGGTTTTACCACAATAACTTCAGAAATATTTGAGACACGACTTTCAAATTGCACATGATATTACACTCCTATATAGCCTACTTTTTGTGCAAGCATAGTTGACCTTGACCTAAATCTCAAGGTCACACAGTGGTCACATGTGCTAAGCAACATTACCACTCTAACTATTGAAAGCCTGCATCTGGCTATCTAAATCCTACAAACAAGAAGCTTCATAGAGTGATTTAGAAGCTTATTTAAAAATCAAGGTCATAACTGTATATTTGACCTACTTTTTGAGGTCAAAGGTCAAGTGCACAATGGTGGTATTGTTACAAGTAAGGAAGTATTTAAGTCAGTTACATGAAATTTTATACACACATGACCAAAAAATGTGTCATGAATCAAAAGTAGGTCACTAGGTCAAGTATCAGGGTAACAGTGACCTATTCATTGAAATTTTGTTTACCACTATAACTTCAGAAGCTTTTGCGACAGGTATTTCAAATTGCATATGATAGTACACCACTATCAGGATTGCTTTGTGTGCAAGCATAATTGACCTTGACTTAATATTCAAGGTCACACACGGGTCACAAGTTTGCTGAGTGACATTGTGCATCTAGAAATCTAAATCTTAAAACAAAGAAGCAACATAGGTTGATCTAGAAGGCTATTGAAAGTCAAGGTGATACCTCTATATTTGACCTAATGTTTTTGAGGTCAAGGTTCAAGTGTACAATAGTAGTATTTGTGTTCTGTCCGTCCGTTTGTCCGTCCGTCCCATGGTTTTACCACCATAAGTTCAGAAATGTTTGAGATCTAATTCTCAAGGTCACACAGTGGTCACATTCACTTACACCAAAAAAACATTGAAGGCGGCCGAAGGGTACTGCGTTCTTTGAACGGTATTTTTGTAAGAATGATCACATGCTGCCCGCTTTGCTTAGCCTATCGGAAATAGGGAGGTCGTGCATAGTTGTTTCTACCTGTTCCTTTAAACCACAGCAGAGTTTCAGCTACAGCTGTAAGGTAAAGCTCACAATCACCGACACTTTCTGCCCTCTACAGATGAAGCAATGTGTTAACTACTTCTAGAAAGTTGTCCCAAAAAGCAAAAGTTGCAGACTCTATTTTGCTAGTTGCTTTTAACTGAGATATATGTCTTTCAATCTGGGGCAGATGTTCCTCTAGTTCATCAAAAATGTCATGTAAAAGGGACCGGTTTGCCTGATGAATATGCACCTTGCAGCTCGGAAAGTAAAGCTCTGACGGTGAGACTTAAAGGCCGTTTGCTTACTTTACAACCAGCGTGACATTCCCAGGAAATACAGCCTACTCGTTGCTTCTTCGGCAGTATGTAAGCCTCTGATAGCCCTGGGAAGCAGATTATCCTGGAGCATTTGCCTTGCTGTTGTCTCTTCATACATGTCAGAATCTACCCACATTGACAAAAAAGCCGCCATTACCAAACAGGTGACCAAGGCTGGCAATATAGGCCATAGCTAAATGCTTTCCTCCAAGATGAATAGTTACCTTATCCATCAACCATCCATATTACACTGTAGCAATCTGATATTCTTCATTGGCACTGTTTTCTGACGATGAGAGAGAAACTATGATATCAGATCATGTTGTTTCAGACCCCCCCCCCCCACTGCATGTTACAATTTGTTGATCAACCTCGAAGTTTAATTAAAACTTATAGCGCCAAAAGAAGGATAACCCAAATTGATAATTATGAAAAAAATCGAATGTGTATACATTTATTTATTTATTTATTTATTTATTTATTTATTTATTTATTTATTTATTTATTTATTTATTTATTTATTTATTTATTTATTTATTTATTTATTTATTTATTTATTTATTTATTTATTTATTTATTTATTTATTTATTTATTTATTTATTTATTTATTTATTTATTTATTTATTTATTTATTTATTTATTTATTTATTTAGTTAGTTAATCAATTTGTTTCTTTGTTTATTTATTTATTCACTTATCAATTCATTTATTTATCTATTTATTCTTCGTAGCCCACTCAGATAAAAACTGTTCTGCCATGGGGCCCAGCATGCAAGACACGCAATGTTACACAGTTAGAAATACCAAATACATTCCAGTTAAAAGTATAGGTACAAAGACATCAGTGTCATAATTTAAAATTTAAACTGGCTGGGCTGATTTAATGTGTTTGTGCCAGGTATTACAACTTAAAATCAAACGGATGTTCAGTTTCTCCTACGGATCTGAGGAGACCGTTCCAAATACACGGAGCTTTGAAAGAGGGAACTTGTTTGTATTTTACTGTACCCGGTGTCCGGACTTGAAGTTCGCAGGCCATGCTGCTTCTAGCATAAAGGGAGTGTATTGTATTCCTTCAGACGAGTTTGGATTGTAAATATTCCTTGCACTGACTTGTATTGTGTATGTGGTTTGCACATGAAAAGGCTTAACTTTGAAAATTACATGCCTATTCCACAAAACATTGTTTTTTACGCCGGTTATGTACCTCTCGTCAACATGTAAGCATCAAGCATATATCACAGCCGGCCACAGCTAGTTAAGTTCTGTTTCCTAAGCGGCTTAGCGTTTACATCTCTAATATATAAGGTGGACTGTCTTTCATGGAAAACACGCGATTTGCAGCGCAAAATTCTTTTTCTTTTCTGCTATTGTAAAACAAAATCACATAAACTCCATATTAAACCTGGCAGACACAAACGACCGAAAAAATACCACCTGACCAACTATTATGCAACATGTCCCAGGAAATTGGAAATGAATTTGGGTTTTGTTAGGGTCTGAAAATTTTCTAGCTTTTGTTTATAAACTTATATGTTTGGGAAAGAAAACATTTACGAGTTTTGGAGACTTAGACGACAAAGGATTTTTTTTTTTAAATTGACGAGGTGTCAAGGTATAGAAATGATAGACGTGTCAGCCTCGTTTTGGGCTACCACAAAAATGTTAAAGGTTCACTTTAACATTATTGCAGGGAAGACTACTATTTTTTCATGTGATATGATTGTACAATTATATATGACCTATGTATTTTTGTCCCATTTTTTGTTTTTGTTCTTTCTTTTTTGTTTCCTTGTTTCTTTAGTTTTGGCACCTCTGTACTTTGGTCCATAATGTATTTTGTTATGTTTGCCTGTTTGGTTTGTTTGTTTCTGTGTTTTGTTTTGTTTTCCTGATTGAACCATACGAATCATCCATTTTTTTGTTTTGTTTTTATGTATTTTTCTTGTGTTGCGTATTGTATTTATACTGTATTTCTGTAAAATGCCTCAAAATTAAGTTCATTCATTTATCACACTTAATTTTTTTTCAGGGCAGGTTTCATATTTCAGGCATCTGTTTTCGTTAAATGTACTATAATACGTAAATGAATCTCTTAAGCTGGGTGAAGTGCAAGTTTGTATTGTGGTCTGTATTTACATGTGTTGAGCGTTTGACCTCCAAAAAATACCATAGACGTTGAAATCAAGGTTATTCATTCATTCATTCATTCATCCATAAACCAAGTCTGACCACTCTAGTCCCAGTTAAGCTGGGCTGTTTGAAAACCCTACTTTGCATTATAAGCGGAGTAGTGAAGTTTGTGGGGCCCAATGTATTTTGACCTGTTTTTTAACACTTAACAAAAGTACAACACATGATCAAAAATAAAATGTCGTGCTGTACTATTTCAGTTTGTTATGACAGGAGTATGTATATAATATATATTTTCCCAATTATTATTTCTGTGTAAAGTGAAAGTACTTTGTATCTCAATGCTGGCAAACGGGATGATTATATATATTTTTTTTTTTTTGTAAAACACTTCATCATCATCATCATCATCATCATCATCATCATCATCATCATCATCATCATCATCATCATCATCATCATCATCATCATCATCATCATCATCATTGGCCTGGATGGAAACAAAAGCTTAAATGTTTCTGCCGTGCATGATGGTGTATCTATCTATGAACGCACATTGTAATCTTACCCAGTACATGGTTGCTGCATTAAATGTCTTTGTCAGCGGTTTTATCCGAAGGTACAATTTGCATATCAATTCTGGCACTACCCACATACTGTCAACGACGCATTCTTTTGATAGGCCACATATGTTATTTTCATGCTCAATTTTTTATTTTTATGGCATTATGAAGCTTGTCAAATCAATAGGCTCCAAGCCCTATTATGCATCAGCGTGCTTACTGCAAAAGATTTTGGGAGAAGCGGGTGGACCTATCTCCGAGACGCGCAACGCAAAGCATAAACATATCAAGGAGGTTATCGAAAAGCCTGAAGTTTTGATAATTGTAGAAGAAAACTGTGTGCCAGGAGCAAAATTACCGTTTGACAAACTACTGGTATTCAATATTGTGATTGCAATATGCTGGGAAATATTATAAACGTAAGTGTTCACTATAATTACATGGGAAAACGGGAGCCTTGCCAAAAGAGATACAGATTGTTTCAATGTAATTAAGTTCAAAATAGCGTTGCCGTGATCGTCCGTCAATAGCTTTGCAAATTTACAGCATTGTTGCCATATTGTTTTATTCATTCTTTTATAAGATGCAACGAAAATTATTTTGTGGACAACGTGATAATTTTTAGACATATTTTAACAACTGAATTGTGATGAGATCGTGTTGATGAAACCATATCACAATCGCAGCCGGGAAAATGGCCGCCATATTGTATATTATTACGCCTGCACGGTGTTTACATTTTTATAAACACCTATAAGTACTAAAATATATAGTTTTTAAATTTTTTTTTTATAAACGTGAAGACTGTGATGATAAAACTTATGTATAGCGGATGGAAATTTGGCCTCTTGGACCGCCAAAGTGCTTGTTGTGGCGTGGGTTTGTTGGGGTGTTGATCTGGTTGCCATGGATAACTTAAGATGCCTTGGCTTTGTGCAGAATATTCTTGAAATAAGTTCTCGGAGTACTAGCTTTATACATTTGTTGTGCTAGTTGTGGATCGTATCCACGGCAATGTTGTCGAAGCCACGTTTGAGATCTCTACTCTCTCTATTTTCCCACTTGATTTTTTATGCAATGTGAGTTCTTGTGTGTGGGTTGAATGTTGTTGAGCTTGTATTACAGTAAAATAGAAACACAAACCTATATACATGGGAGAATAGGGTGAGTATGTCAGAAAACAAACAAATAATAAACAGGATGGAAAAGCTTATAATCTGCTAGCAAAATAGCACTCTGTTTCCGTCTCTGGCTGACACATTTTCAGCATAGTTTACATGAATGTGCTGGCAAATGGAGCCATCATATCTTCAAACTATATATAATATGGCAGAACCAGAAGTAGCCATGCTATATTCAAGGTGGAATGCATGTGCTCATTGTGCTACTGGAAATTACCATTCCGTTTCCTCGCTCGTGACAGAGAAATATACCACAACTAAAAATAACTGAATTTTATTTTCATTGTCTTCATAGTTTATCTTAAAGTTTCGGGATGCTGAGTTCCTGGCTCCAAGTTCCAGGTTTGGGTTCCACGTTATGCATTCCGGGTTCCAGTTCATTTTTTGTTTAAATTTCAGCCGATTTAAAATTAATGCAAAATATACATGCTTGCGCTTCATGTAATTAGTGTTGTCCTTTTCTTATTTTGACACAAAGACAAAATTATATTCTGACTCTATTACACTTTCATACCACTCCATAACTTCCTCTCGTATGACTATGTTTTCGAGGTTGTCAAATGTAGAAACTGTTTTGCTTAAATGTACCATTTCAACAGATAAAAGAAAAAATTAACATCTTTATGGGAAATGTAAATCTTTCTACCCAGTCCATAATACGCAAATAAACAGCCAACATTCTCAATAGAGTAATATTTAAAGTATCTAGGGAATCCAGTTGTTGTAAATTCGTTTATCACATTACAGCCGCAAAATACGCCATTGTTATGTCACCCTTAATTTACTGAGCCAATGAGAGGAATTAAAAGTCCATGCTTTGGGAGCGACCCGCTGTTTATTTGTTGTCTCTATTCGTACATAGAATTGTCTCTCCGTCTCCAGCTATCCGAACCTCCATTTTTCTTTTTATTCTTTTTTATCTCACTAAGTTTACGGCTTCTTATGACTGTGTCTATCAAAGACATGACATTCAAAGCCAGGACGGATGGGAAGACATCTGGCATATGTAATGTATCATATTTGTCAAATAAACGTTTTTCTGACTCTGATCTATTATATTAAATTTTTCAACAAACTACCACAGTTCAATTCACGCATTAAACAACCATATTTATGTTGTAATGGAGGAGGACAGAAAAGTTAAATTTCCAGGTCAATTGTATGTCTGCATACTTATGGGGGAATTTGAATTATATAGCTATATTTAATACCACATTAGACATCACATGTGGTAACTACCATATTTTACACGTTCGCACGTTGGATCATATCTCAAAATATTTGATAAAAAGGGGAAATTACGGGGCAATATTCTGGTGCCACTGTGAGTTATCACAGTCGAAACTTATATCAGGCAGGCTTAAGCTTAAATGAAAAAAATTAGTTTAATATGTTGTCAAAAAACTAGATGCATTTAGCTTCTCCAAGCTCTTAACAATCACAAAATGTTTTCTATATTATTTATCTCGATTAACCTCCTTAAATTAGCAAAGGGATGCAACATAATGAATCAACATGAATCGTGCGACATTTATATCAAGTTCCCAGGGAATCGAGGTTGCAGTTTGAAAAAAAAGAAACAAAAACGTCATAACTATCAACAAAATATAGACAACCACAGCACAACTTGTTTAATGAATTAACGTGTTTATATCTCTATATGTAGTCTTGCGTAATTACTGAACAATTCGTCACGTGGCGTAGGTTGTTGGGAAAGGTGAGCCAATGAATAAATTATAAAAAAAAATCCTAAAATCCGAAGAGACCGTATAAAGATATACCCAAGGTATGGTCCCACCAAGATTGAATATAATGTAATCCACGAAGAAGACGAAAGGGAAAGGTGAATGGTTGGCGGACAGGAAATCATCATGGTGAGCCATCTTACATTTATAACCTCGGCACACGGTGACGCCATCTGACATAAAAATTCGTACAACTGTGTGAAATTTCTGTCTTCGTTCATGTGGAGATGAACTTGTGTCTAACATGATGACCTGTAACATCGTGGGGGTCGAAGAAAGCACACTCACAAGTTACGTGTATAAATCAAAGCAGGTACTGACAACCAAAAATATGTACTAGATGTTAACCGCTGTCATTCTATTCAAATCTGCATCATCTTGTGGGGTTTTTTTGTTCAGAAGTGCCACTTTACAGGATTTTACCTGAATTTAGGTAATTTGCCGTTTCTTGAACTAAAAAAATTACCTCAATTTTGTTCAAACAGCTCAAATTTGATGAAAATGAGAGGGGCTACACAGGTTTAAGATAATGTTGATCGAATTTCAGGTAAAATCTGTGTAATTGTGTGGCATATCGGTTTATCATTTTACCTTTGAAACGTTATCAGGAACACCATGCAATGGTCTAAACTCTGCATATATCGTCGTTTTTAAAGACTCCCAGCCTTACCTTGAGAAACAACAAGCACCTTGGAGCTTGGTTTCGCACTGAAATTGAGGCAGATACGTCACGAATCGGTTTTGAGGAGACCTTTGCCAAACAACCATCTGGAGAAAAAAAAATGTCCAAATGCATTATAATGCACAGCAAGGACTCACTGCCTGGCTACAGTTTCTGCTAAGTAAACCCAAGCAACTTATATTATAAAATATAGTAAATCAAACGGCTGAAAAATCATTTGAACTCGGATTTCTCTGAATGTGCATGTGCTATCGGGTTGAGAAGTCAACTTGCTAGGGCTGTTCTTGGAGTGGTATTTCAAAGATTTTCTTCAAAAACGTCTTGAGCATGTTATGTGTTGGAGCCAAGCCAAATTTTAAAATGAGTGTTTGTGGAAGATATCAGCATGCAAAAAAGAAAATACCAGTTTCTCTCTTGAACCATCAAATATGACCAGTATAGGACTTTATTACTCTTTTACGGGAACATGGAAGCATTGACTAAAATTGCTGTATTTTTTTTTTAGGTTTAATATATAATGACTAACATGTTTTGAAGAATGAATGTTTCTTGTAATATAGTTTTATATTTCGCAACATCGTGGAACATAACTGTATCTCCATCATGTATTTGTTTACACCAGATCATTGTCACAAGTAAATTACAACAAAGGGCGACTTTAATTTTCAAAAGGCGCTGAAAGGATTTGCTCTACACTTAGTGTGACTATACCATGGGTAGGCGTCTTCAATATCTGCCCATGAGATGGCATTGCGAAAATTTAATTCAGGTTACTTGTGAGTCAGTGCGGCGAGCTCATGCAAAGCCATCATATGCATCCGTACAATATATACAATTACACTGTACACATCTGCGCAACGGTCTGCTAGATCGTCTTCCATTGGGTGTGTGTGTGGGGGGGGGGGAGGTTTTACCTTGAATGTCTGTCAACAAACGGATTTCAAAATGCCAAGTCACTAAAATAAGCATTATTTTTAAAGATGGCTTCTTTCCATTGTTAAATAAGAGCTTCAAGTCACTTGGCCAGTTGCTTCAAGAGACAGGAATCCCCTCTATAGGAAAGGCGCTAGACTTCACGATGCTGTTGAAGTCTTACTGCATGGCGTTCTCTAATTTAAATGTGTTGTGCAGTTTTAGCCCACAAAGCTGTCCTGATTTTCTTCAAACATGTAGGGGAGTATTCTGCTTTCGAATGTGGGAAAATGGGCATGTTTTTTTAATTATTTGTCCAGTTTTTTAAAGGTGTACTGCATTGATTTGCTGATTATATAAGAAATTGTCTTTTGCATAGTTATCAATAACAGGTTGTAAAGATTGTTACTGGGATGTTGCTGTAAAGACACCTATACGAGGCCAAGTTTATAAACGTATAAAAACAAATGCTTCATAGGAACATATGTGACCGCTTGTGGAGACTTCTTGGAGCGTCAGTGGGACTGGAAGTCCCTTTGACTTGTTTTGAGAGTTGGCAGTGCTTTCTGCTACTTTTTCTATGCAGGCATGGGACTTCCTCGAAGATGAAAAAAAACTAAACGAGGAAAGTATTTTGCGACTTAGCAGCAGATGGGGGAAAGCGGCCTTCAACGAAACCTGCCTTCTTGTAGAACCTGGTGGTGGTCGTCAGGCAAGGAGAGAAGATTTTAAACCTCATTTAGTTGAAAGGTGCGCTTAAAAAGTGACTGTGTTGAAATGAATTAAACTGGCTTTGGCCCCTGCAGGTGCATATCCTGACCAAAAGTGATAGCTTAGGTGTTTTAAAAATTGAGGCGTATCGATATGTACACTCTATTGACTTTTTTTCTAAACAAAATCTCTCACTGGTATGAATCATTCCGCTCCCATTTCATGTTATTACGGCATACATCATAAAAGAAGAGACAAAAATAACTACACTTGTGTATCTAGCCTTGTGCGCCCATATTACATTTTAATACGCTAATATTATTTACAAAATGCGTTAAAAGTGGTGGGCCAGCCTGGGCCAGCCTGATTCTGTTTATCTGTGGCATAAGTGAAAAATCCTGGTTTTAAACGCTTTGGCCTATATATTTCGGAAAAACCTAAAGCCTCTTGTTAAATGAAGAATATTTCGAACATTGAGAGGACTCGTATCAAACCACCAAATGCCTTTCATGGGTGACTTTCGGTCTCAAATCAGGAGTGAAAGTAATTTCTTCATATTGTTATTGAAGCATGCACGTTGATGTTTTTGTAATTCTTGAATCTCTGCCTTTTGCTGTAATCAACTCTGTTCTCATTGTCAGGTTGAAAACAGCGGATATTATTATTGTTTTTCTGAACTGTATTTACTCTTTTCCATTTGCCCAAATTTCCCGCAAATGTAAATAAGTATTATATGCATATTCAGGAGTCAGATATATATTTCTTTTCATTTGTGACGATTAAATCAGGTCAAGTGATTAAAAACTGTTAGAAATCAGATATACACATGTGGAATGTAGTGAGCTCAATAGGAATGTAGAAGTTCAGGTCTATTTTCAGAAGCCTATCATTTGCACAACACGTTGCTAGTTTTGTCTGCCTGACTCTAATAATTCTTCCCTAAATACACAATTTGTATCTGTCTTAGGAAGCTAGCAAGGAGCAATTTGATATATCAATTCAGCTACTCGTATACAATTCTCAATTGTCTTTATGGATCTTTGGAATGCGCTCCGTACTTGAAAAAAAGTTACTATGTAAGTTCCCAAGGAGATAGAACGTATCTTTGAAGCTAATTAAGGAAGAAGTGGAAATCATCATGGCAGTCTCATGAAAAGGCAAGAAACCAGAACGAAGCCCTTTGCAGATTTTAACATGGTACTGAACACAATTGACTGCGATCTTCCGAAGGTATGTCTTCGTATGTTGAAAAGGTGAATCGATCCATATATCCGTTACATATCCTACAGATAAATGCAGTAACACTATTAAGTCTTCAGGGTCATGTACTTTTGTTAATTACAACATTACAATCAAGACTGACGATGCAAGAATGGTTTTGATAAAAATAAAGTACATTCATATAGCTTGAAGGAAATACATGTACATGAAGTGTTTTTTATTGAGAAGGCTTACATACAAAAAAGCACAAAAAGTTACGAGATCAATATTTGTAAACAGTTTTAATATGTTCGGTTTGACTTTTATGATGGGAGTGGATAAGGCTGCAAGCACAAGTTTGCAAGGATGTGAGTTGACAAGGTTACTGGCATGCTTTTACTAGGATGTGAATTGACCAGGTTACAAGCATGAGTTACTAGGATGTAAATGGACTGGGTTACAAGTGACAAGCTGACTGGATCTCCTGTATGCAGCACGTGCAGCACGGTCAAGATTTGACTCGGGAACGACTTGCCAGGGTTAGAATTTGATTGGGCTACGAGTTGACAGAAGTATGGCTTAACTGAGCTGGCACTTGACTGTACACTTTACCTGCGATACCTTTCGCCAAGTCATTGATGGGAAACATACATTCAAGTTGCACAAAATTCGCTTGGGAATGAAAATGATAATTGCACAATGTAACGAGGGCAGACTTCATCGGACACAACGGAAATAAAATGATTTGCATTTGTATAGCCGCACGACATCATTTGTTGATATTGAGCTAGGCACAGCTAGCGTTACTAGAAGGTCATGCAGCCTCCAAGTGATGCACTAGGTAATATTAAAAGTAAAACCTCATAAAATCAAGCTTCAGAAATTAAACCTTTTCCGACAGTGTAATGTAATCAGACTAGTATACAATACACACGTGTAGTTAATGTGAAAATTTCAATAAGGACGGTATCATATTTCCAATAGAGCATATGGTATAACGTGCATTGTGTTGTGCGTTTGCTAATAGTTGAACCATGCGGAAGACACTTCAGGTCACACATGGAATCCGTTCTCTACAGTCCTAACTGTTGGATATGTGTGAAACAAATCGTGATTAGAAAATAACAACGTGGAGAACACTGAAAAATAATTTTTGTACATATTTCTCTGTTTTGGTGGTGTATTTGAAACAACACTGAGACAATAGTGATTTTGAAATGGAAAATACATAAAAATCTACAGAGGTGAGTGGAACCAAACACACAGCTTTTAAAAAAGCTTAAAGGGATATATGCACCAATACATCCTTTACCTGTGCCTTATATGCTCTAACAGAAGTCCTTGTATATCAACCAAACTGCCTCCTGGTTATTAAGGTCTGTGGTAAAAAATTGTGGCTACCTGCTACTTTCCTTAGCAGATGGTTGCTTTGCAGAAAAACGGTTGCTGTCACCGCATAAATCCAATGTTACAAAGTTACATTTTTTTATTAGCCAGAATATTAGACGAGCAACCTTATGGTCTTTTATTATTGTTCAAATCAAAGACGTCATTTTTCCTGTGATATACAAAATCGCAAGACAAAATCAGTCGTCTGTCTCTGACAAAAATTATCCCATGGCACAAGGTAAGCTTAACTTTAGAGTTAGATTAATATCACTTTAACATCAAAGAAGGGATATGCCTAGTGTAAAAATTCAAATAGGATAAATATGCAATAGGCAAATAGATAACCAGACTATAACCCCCCCCCCTGCCGTACATGTTAACTGTGCACAATGAATGACACGTATAAAAACAGCTGCAAATGTATTGGCCGAATCAGATTTCGTGCGGAAAAAATATGTAACTTTCCGCATTTCAATGTAATTCTCCCTAAGTTTCTTGCTGAGAAGGCGTGTATTCTCACTCAATAATGGGATTAAAAAGTAGCGTATTCTCTACTCCACAATGGATGTAAGGTGTGTATCCCCTACTCCCTCATGGACTGAAAAAGACATGTATTCCTCATTCCATAATAGAGATAAAAGAAAACACTGGCGATCAGTCTGCATAGGTGGCAAAATTCCAAAGCTGCAGAGAATAGAACAGTAACAAGATATTTTATCGTTGAGTTAAAAAATAAAGACATAATCTGTTTCTCATGTGTTTATGTATAGGATGGACAAAAATCAGGATTAGACCATTTTTCTGTCTGGAGATTGAGTGTGACTTTATATATGGCTTTTCCTGTTTCGTTATTTTTATATTTTTTCTCATATTTTGGCAAATTAAAACTGTCTTGCATCTGTCGGCCATCTTGTGTGAATGTAAGGGTGTCTTGGCCAATCAGAGGCGGATTTTTGTGATCAAACTGGTGTTGGTCGTGATATCACAGGACACTGGTGGTGCATTTTCCATTTGGGATCATTCTCAACAGACACGTTTAGCTTCTTAAGGAGGAAGCAGGTCACTTGCAGAAGTTCTTTGAGCCTGATATTATATAACTGTCACAGTCTGTGACATTGTCGGGAGCATAATAAGGTCGAACATTTGTATATCTGACTGTCAAGGTACTTCAAAGGACAAAAATTGAATATATTGGGAACTATGACAGGTATGGAGTGAGCCAGGCAGGAGGTGTATGTAGGTATAGGGTGGCACTGAAGCAGGGGCCGAGTGAACTACATCACTTGGACCTTGTAGCTTGTTTGGCAGATGCAGAAGAAAGTTTCATGAATTGAAAGTCTCAGCTTTTGGGCAAACAACGTATAGCACGGTGAAACAATACACCCCCCCAAACAAACAAACAAACAAAAAAAAAAAAAAAAAAAAAAACAAAATAAAAAAAAAAAACCAAGAACCAAAAAAAAAGCACCCCAACCCAACGGTAACGGGAAAAAATGATCAAAAGGTGGGAAAAACAGAGAGAAAGATACGGAGAGAAGGGAGTGAAGAAGAAAGGAAGAAAAGGACAGGAACGAAAGAGGCACAAAAAAGAAGGAAATTGTCATCAAGGACATGGAGCAGAATTTCACTGGATGTGTGATCTCGACAAACATTCCTTTGCTTCTCGCTCTTTTGTGTTCGAACGAGACAGAAATCACATGCCCATAATAAGGAGAATCTCGATTTTCACTGCAACATCAATACTGACATTAATAGTGATTAATCAAATTAAAAGAAATCCAAACATTCTTAAATGAAGCAAGTATTTCCTCTTTTAATATCAACTTGTATTTCCGTAACCACTTATAAATAAAGCAAATGCATGAGGGTGTTGAGAGGTAACAGACAACCGTTCTCAACAATGGGGCATGTTCTAATAGATGATGCCACCGTTCGAAAGTATTCTGGTTGCTAATTATTACAGGTGGAGACATATGAGAGATAAACAACCTGGACACTCGTTATTGGCCCCTGGCTGTTAACAGAAATAGTATATCATGAAAATGTTGCCTCTGAACCAATCTTGCCAGCTATAAGAGCATCGCTCTTTGCAATATAATATTCTCTTTGCAGTGCCATACACAATGTGATTAATGTAAAAAAAATCGTCGAGGTCTATATATTTTGTGCGGTCAATCGTGACAAGATTCAGGATATCATAATGTAAATTATGAATTATGCAATTCAAATCACACCGACATTGAAACAATGGCAAGATGTTGAGGATGATATATATGTTCGAAAGGGACCCACAAAAATTGAAGACGCTGAAAATTTTAGTGAGCTAATTCAATTATGTGTACAAACCACAAGGGATGTAGGTAGTTGGGCAACGATTGTAAAATCCCATTTTATTTACAAAATCGTGAGACACTTCTATTTTTTTCTACAAAATTGCACAAGCTTATTTATTGCCCCCAGTGAATCACAAATTGACTATATTGTTCTATCCATTTGCTTGCTGAACTTCTCAATCTAGCCACTCAAAAGTTCAGAAACAAGTCCTACTTGGACTTTTTCTAATATTCAGACAAGTGAGCATTGATATATTCATCAATTTGGTAGGGAAATTATCACTTGTCCACAAATGTTTTACATTTTTATGTCTCCAAATAGAACACATACAGTAGCCACTGAAAGTAACTTAACCAAAATCTCCGCGCACTCGCAAATTGCTCGCACTTTGCTCACACTTTGCTCGGGCTCGCACCCCCGGGTTGCTCGCAGTTGTTTTCTGATCTACCCGCACCCTTGCTCGCAAGCACCCTCACGCTCACCCGGGAGTTCCATGTGCTCGCGGGTACTGACTAACCCGCAGGCACACTGGAAAGACCAGCAGGAGAAGACTGTCATAATCGTACTATATTTCAGTCTTTAAACTTATTCATTATCTAACTGGAAATGTACCCCCCCCCAGCACATCTCAACAAGTCACCCTCTGAGCTGTGAACCTGACATTTAATAGCAGTGTGGCATGGATCAGCTGGGTGTGTGACCCAGACATCAACACAATCAAGCTTGTTATTGTCTCTGATGTGTCTCATTCTCTTGGTCCAAGACCAGGTATTAAAAGAACCTACAGTTTGTCTGAAATGCTCTGCATCATGTCAGATCTCTCTATATGCAGATGACACCGCCATATATTGCTCTGGGCTGGACCATGCTGAGATATTGAGAACCCTTAATGAAGAGTTGCTCACTGTCTCAGGTTGGTTCCGGTCAAACAAACTTACTTTAAATGTCAAGAAGACTAAATTTATGCTTTTTGGCACCCCAAGTAAAATCAAAAAGCTTGAACCAGCACAAATACTAGTCTCTCATTCTCTTGGTCCAAGACCAGGTATTAAAAGACTAAGACCAAATACTAGTCGGCAATGAAGAAATTGAACATGTTTCTGCTTTCTAGTACTTGGGTGTCATACTGGATAGCACACTCTCATTCAAACAACATGTCGACTACCTTACCAAAAAGGTTAATGGAAGGATTGCAGCTCTTGGTAAGACCAGTAGATATCTTCCTCAGCATATTCTTTTAACACTCTATAAATCCCTTGTCACCCCTTACTGTGACTACTGTGACATTATTTGGGATGTTGCCCCGGTACAGTTTAAAAAAAGACTTCAAATTCTTCAGAACAAGGCATTACGTATAATAACTAAGACTAACAAATACACTCCTGTCCAAGAACTGCGCAACCTCTGTAATCTTCCCATGCTAGACGACAGAAGAAAATATCACCTGGATATTTTTATGTATAAAGCTGCGAACAGTCTCCTACCAGTATCAGTTACACGCAACCTCACTTACTCCCATACCATCCATTCACATGCAACCAGAGCAGCCCAAAGTAACAATTTCCATGTGCCTTCGGTCAACCTGAATTATGGTAGAAATACAATTGCCTGCCGATGGACATTAAAATGGAACTCCCTTCCGCTCGAAATAAGGCAGCTTCCCTCCCGTTCCCTGTTTAAATCAGCAATTAAATCCCTCCATCAGTAATCCATTACCCTCCCAGATAAGACACTGTTCACATTTTATATATTTATTGTTTTACCTTAGTTAATATGTTTTTATCTATATACCTGTTTTTACTTTATTTATATGTAAATGTATATTTTATTCTGTTATTCTTCTTCTGTGTATTTTATTTATCAACTGGATCATCTCGTCATATTGTCATTGTATTCCCATTGCACCATCCAGGGCCTGGCGGAAGACCAGTGAATCCTCACTGAGCCAGTAACCCTGGTTAAAGAATAAAGAATCAGTCAATCAATCAATCAACCCCCTCCCCCCAAAAAGAATGATAGTGGCTTGTATTCGTCTATAGATACCCACATGTAGACATAGGCTTATTTCAGTATGTCTTTTTCCGTTTGCCACATAATTATTATTTCTACCCATATGTTAGGCCTGCATGTAACTCCCGGGGGTGTAAATGTCACACCCAAGTCGATTTTATTTTGCTGCACATTCGAGAGAAGAGTAACTATTGAATGTGAATGGAGTAATTTACATGTTAATTGTTGAAAGAAATACACTGCTAATAATTGATTTGACTCATGTGTGTTTATTTCGGAAAGGAGCTAAATTTGAGAACAATTTAGGAACCAGGATGCAGACGATTCCTAGCTACAAGATGCCCCCGCATATTGTGCTCTGTTATCACCAGGTCCATGGGTCTATGAAAAACTGTAAATATTCCACGTACTTGTGAAAAAAATCGGACAAGAATTGTTCTTACGTTAGATCTACAAGTGATCGATTCGCACTCAGTAGAGATAAGCTGGGCTAGCTGGGATGTATCAACGCCTTCAAAATTTGAAGCCAAACCGGGAAATAAGACTGCAATCGCTACAGATTTTGACCATGTTTTAATAAATTTACAGTAAAATTCAATAGCCGTTTCTACAATATTTTAGCCAAATCAAACAAACACTAGCATTTGGCTTAAGGCACCAATGATTCCTGGCTGGTAAATTCCATAACGAGATAAGCCCCCCCCCCCAGACGTTGGGATAAAGTGGAAGAAGGTGGATTTCTGGAATTTTTTGGACCCCATAGTTGCATGTATCCAGTCTCTAATGTTGCATACATGTTCATGTAAATCTGCGTTTTTGTTTTTGCACTGTTGGCATTCATAAGAACCGATGAATATTTTTTTCACCCAGACCTCATTACTAAGCACTTAAAATGCAAGTCACTTCAATACGGGCTATCACGACTAACTACCACCCCCCCCCAAAAAAAAAAACTTATTCAACCACCCCACCCCGTCTACCAATTAGCCCCAGACTCCATTTGTATTGGAAGCTGGTCAGTGTGGTCCGCAGAATTTCATCACCCAGGGGCTGTGGGCACGCATGGAGCATTGGGGGCAGCATGACTTTGGTCCGCCAGGTGGCATCTCGGCAATAACCATGAAGCGGGTATCGCAAAATAGCAGTGTGTATGGCAGTGATGAAGTACTCGAGATAAGGAAATTAGCTCAATTAGACGGCAATCAAGTCGTGTACTGCACGGGACTTACTGATAGATTGATTGACTGATACATTCAAAATTTTTTTTTATTTAATGGGGGCGGGGGTGGGTGGGTGGGTTGTAACCACCAGACATGTTGTATCATCTCAAGTGTCAAGAAAAATTTATATTAACTGCGCAGAAACAAACTTTGTTTCCATGAACATACCACTTTTCCTTTTCGTTTGTTTGAGCGTGGAGCATCACAGGAGCAATTGGTTAACACTACAAGATGGACACTATGTCACGCCAAGGAGCCCAGAATGGGAAGGACTAACTACCAACAAAAAAGAGGAAAAAAAAAAAAGAAAAAAAAGGACAAAAAACAACAAACAAACAAACAAACAAACAAACAAACAAACAATAGTACATTTTCAGTATCAATGAAGCAAATTTGATTGTCCTGCATCCAAAATTGTTCAAATTCCACTTGAAGCACTGATGACATGAACCATCACATGCCCAGACCGGTATATTGGTACATATGTTAAATTAATTTCAAGGTAACCCCTCTCGAAAGTTTAATGTACTTTTCCACTCACGGCAGTTTCGAATTTAGAGTGAAGTCAGGTGACGAGGGAAAGCCCAAATTTGCCATTGTGCAAAACATATATTGTATATTCATGATTTTCGTAATATTCTGCTCTCTTTGCATATTGGCGCGCAAATGGTAATTGAAATTAGCT
Source organism: Hermodice carunculata (assembly GCA_964020975.1). NCBI lineage: Eukaryota > Metazoa > Annelida > Polychaeta > Eunicida > Amphinomidae > Hermodice > Hermodice carunculata. The sequence goes on from OZ026618.1 coordinate 32,014,453, forward strand.
TCAGACTCCATTGTTATTGGCAGCTGGTCAGCGTGGTCAGCAGAATTTCATTGGTCCGCAGGTTGCATCTCGGCAATAACCATAAAGCGGGTATCGCAAAATAGCAGTGTGTATGGCAGTGATGAAGTACTCGAGATAAGGAAATTAGCTCAATTAGACGGCAATCAAGTCGTGTGCTGCACTGGACTTACCGATTGATTGATTCATACATTCATATTTATTTATTTAATGGGGGCGGGGGAGGGGGGTTGTAACCACCAGACATGTTGTATCATCTCAAGATCTCTCAAGTGTCAATTAACTGGGCAGAAACAAACTTTGTTTCCATGCACAGACCATTTCCCCCCTTTTTTTGAGCGTGGAGTACCCCAGGAGCAATCGGTTAACACTACAAGATGGACACTATGTCACGCCACGGAGCCCAGTATGGGAAGGACTAACTACCAACAAAAAAAAGGACAAAAAAAAAGAAAAAAAGGACAAAAAAACAACAAACAAACAAACAAACAAACAAACAAACAATAGTACATTTTCAGTATCAATGAAGCAAATTTGATTGTCCTGCATCCAAAATTGTTCAAATTCCACTTGAAGCACTGATGACATGAACCATCACATGCCCAGACCGGTATATTGGTACATATGTTAAATTAATTTCAAGGTAACCCCTCTCGAAAGTTTAATGTACTTTTCCACTCACGGCAGTTTCGAATTTAGAGTGAAGTCAGGTGACGAGGGAAAGCCCAAATTTGCCATTGTGCAAAACATATATTGTATATTCATGATTTTCGTAATATTCTGCTCTCTTTGCATATTGGCGCGCAAATGGTAATTGAAATTAGCTTCAGACTCCATTGTTATTGGCAGCTGGTCAGCGTGGTCAGCAGAATTTCATTGGTCCGCAGGTTGCATCTCGGCATTAACCATAAAGCGGATATCGCAAAATAGCAGTGCGTATGGCAGTGATGAAGTACTCGAGGTAAGGGAATTAGCTCAATTAGACGGCAATCAAGTCGTGTGCTGCACTGGACTTACCGATTAATTGATTCATACATTCATATTTATTTATTTAATGGGGGCGGGGGAGGGGGGTTGTAACCACCAGACATGTTGTATCATCTCAAGATCTCTCAAGTGTCAATTAACTGGGCAGAAACAAACTTTGTTTCCATGAACAGACCATTTCCCCCTTTTTTTGAGCGTGGAGTGCCCCAGGAGCAATCGGTTAACACAGCAAGATGGACACTATGTCACGCCACGGAGCCCAGTAAGGGAGGGAGAGAGAACTTTGAAATTGGCAAAACTTGTTGCATCTGTACTTATTACGTTCCTTTGTTTCAAAGTCCATATTCAAAGTGACATAAAATACACTTGGTTTGCAAAATCAATATAATCCTGGTGTTTATAAACACATTATTTTTCAACACCTCCTTCACATGGAGATTTTGCGTCACCCGTATAGATTGGGCTTGACTTCAAGGAAATGGGTTATGTTTGTTACTTACCTATAATACTTATTCAAGTATAAATATTTTGCTCATGAAAATATTGACTTGCTTCTTTCAATTTCAACAGGACAAGTTAAAAAAAAGTATATTACTACAAGTACAATGACATTTTTATTTTCATGTACATCGCAAGGAAGATCGCAACAGTTTACCTTTTGTAACGATATGCACGACTTCACATAACCGCAGCATAAAACAGATACACAAAGGAGCCAAATCACCTTTTTCCTTTGTACTTTTATAGCTTTGATCGTCTTCATGATTGACCATGGATGGTACATGCATGGCAATTCAGACATTAATATGATTGTTTTTAAAAGTGGATCACCACCTAATTGTAAGAGATATATTAATCGAGAGGATATCCATTAAAAAATAGGACACAGGGCAGTTTTATAAAGATACATCATTACTTATTGCACTGAAACCTCATTATAAACGACACTCAGATATCCGACATATTCTGACACCGGAAAATGTTCCTGAAGGTTATGGACAAACCAACACATCAAAAACAATTTTGCGGATGTTTTTACTTTGAGACCCTATCAAACAATCAAATTTTAAATTTAAACATATTTATTTATTCTGGATCACCTAATAGTATACATCGAGATACTAAAAAACAGGCTTTCCAAACATAGAGAGACACACAGAATATACACAACACACACAGGACAATACAATTCACGGAATGCTTTGTATGTACCACTCATTGTTACAATAATATTGAAAAATACACTTTCCTGAATGCTATGAAGTAAATACTCACAAGCAGAGACATGTCGCTTAAAGAATGAGTACAAGTTATTGATCCAGAAAGATCCACTATGTCACTAGCTCGGTAACCAAAGAAGTGATGATAGTCTTAGCCATTAAACCGTCTATGGACAGGATCAACATGGTAATCAAAATATGAATCGTCTGGTGTCAGAAATAAATTTTTGGACAACGTCAAAGAATTTAATGTAGAGGTTTGCAGAAAGGTTGTTGTTACCGTGTGTAAGATGCCGGATAAGTATATCACTTGCTAGATAGACTACAAGACTAGGATTCACATCTGGAGCTAGAATGTAACAAACCGTTTTTAAAAGGGATTTCCTGCGAACTGAATAATAGGGACATTCTAGGAAAAAATGAAGAATACTTTCGTCAGGATTTAGACATTTACAAGCTGGAGACGGTATAATATAAAATCTGTGTAGGTGGGAATTTAGTCCGGATAAGCCCAAGTGCAAACGAGTGTGTATGATATTAGAAAATCGACTGCCGTGTGAGTAATAAGCAGGAACAGGATCTACAGACAATAAGTATTTTTCAAAGTAGATTTAAATTTGGATAAAGTTGCAGAATGTCTTATGTCGTCAGGAAGATCGTTCCATAGTTGAACAGAGGAAGGAATGAACGAATTTCCGAACCGTAAGGAATTAGACCTGATTTGTCTTTGCTTGCGTCGGTTTCTTAACTGGAGTGGGCTGACCATTGTTATTCGGAACGAGATCCGAAAGATAAGCGGGAGTTTGACCATTAACAATTTTGTAAAACATGATAAATTCGAAATATTGGCGTCTTTTAGCTAGAGTAGGCCAGCCTAATTCCTTAAGCATAAGATGACGGGGAGTGAGTTTCAGGGCTCTTAAACAAATGCGAGCTGCTTCATACTGAACACACTCGAGGGAATCAGAGAGAGTCTGTGAGCAATTGTCAAAAATTATACATCCATACTCTAAGATAGGTCGTACCGTAGATTTGTAAAGCCGAATTGGAGTATTGCGAGATAACCTAAATTTAAGTCTGTTGAGGAGCGACAGACGTTTCCTCGCTTTTTCCACGATTCTGGCAATATGGGCATCCCACTTTAGATTACTAGAAAGTGTAACGCCCAAATGTGTATGGCTAGTACCTTCTGGTATAACAGCATTGCCAAGGAGTAAAGGCGGGTGATCTGGCTTATTATGTTTAGTGGAAAACAAAACAGCTGGGGACTTAATAAACATTGAAACACATTTTCCACTGTTTGCCCCATGTAGAGATATGAACAAGATCTGCATTCATCCGACCTGCAGAGGTAACACGATCATGGATTATCTCCAGAATGCTAGTGTCGTCAGCAAAAAGCTTAATATCACACACAATATTATCAGTTACGTCATTAATGTAAACTAGGAAAAGGAGAGGCCCCTGAATAGAGCCCTGGGGTACTCCTGACTGTACAGGAAGCAAGGAGGACGACTGACCACCAATCGTAACAGTCTGAAAGCGAATTGATACGTAACTACCGATACAGTGTGAATGTTAAAGCCCGTCATTAATGTGTCGGAAAGTACAAGGAGGGGTTTGCTTAGTTTTTTCCTTAAAAATGACGCTTTGACTTTTGGGCCATTACTATTGCCAAACATTAGTTGGGGGTATTTCTATAGCAGACGGTGACTGAGTTTGCCTCCTTAGCTGACTCATGCCATTTTTATCTGCTACTGGACCCAGTCACCAGTCCAAGGCGCTTGGTCTTCCAAGCAGGTTGTCTGTGAAACAGGCTTTCTACCTCCAGGAAAATTTATCTGTACATAAACATCAGCACATAAAAAAAGTCTGCTTCTCAGGCAACCAAGTAGGCAGTGATTGTACAAACTTGAAAGAGCCGAAAGTGCCTTATCAAGGTTTCATGCATTTAGCACACCTTGGGCACCGATCCGTAAAGATAAAGCTACAGCATCAACACAGTCTCAGCGCCGACCTGCTTGAACATGCAGATAGGAACGGTGTCCTAATGTAATCAAAGATCTGAAGTGTCAGAATTCCATTTACATGCAAGTAGTGGATCTAGAATGCAATAGGTTTATTCTCGTTTACCTAAAATTGTATAACCTTAAACTTAACAGACTTGAAATTAACATTAAACAAATTCTTTTCCCCGCTCATTGTTATCCTTACATTTTTCAAACTTCAGTACTTTTTATAACTATCGTGACAAAGAACTATCCGATGTTGCCTCCCAAGTTATATCCCCCCCCCCCGGGGGGGGGGTAACACAGAGCTTGATCTGCTTTAATAGGAGGCAATATCCGATGCATCAAATAATCTTTATAACAGTTCGGTACTATATCGCTGAAACTAGACAATTTTTATTCTGTACCTTACAGTTCCTAATTAAGCCTACTTACCCCAGGTGGGGGGCGTGGGTGTAATCAAATGTAAATTGGATAGGTGGTGATGCAATTTAACTATTTTCTCTCATTTTTCTGGTCATTAGTCGACACTATGCCATTATTTTGTTCTCAAGTTATTTACTGATTGATTATCCAACAATCTGTGTTGATACACTCATTAGTGTAACATACACTAACGTAATTTTGTGATGTCCCTTGCATGTTGTACATATTCTGTTTTGTCGCTCCCTGTCTGGAGAACCCATTCTATTAGTCAACTTTTTGTACTGTGGGGCTATCCAGGATGAACAAAAATGTTTAAATCAAACGAAATAAAAAAAAGAAAGAACGATGCTATTTTCACCGGTGAAAATAGACAAAACACTATTCTCACAGTACGGTGAAAATAGTCATTCCGAAAAAGAAAACCTTGCCCCCACACTGTTACCTGCTGAGTAACTTAAAAATTTTGCTACATCATATTTTTCAGGACAAGAAACAAATACCATTGAAAATTAGGGTACGGACTCAGTCTAACCATGGACCTAGTCCATGGTCTAACGCTCGCCACTGAACTAGTAAATAGTAAATCGGGGGTGAAATTATGGCAGTCTTTTACATACATCAGAAAATTAGAAAGGGGCTAGTTCCGTGCCTGCTTAGCCTCTCGTGCCATCTATCTATCTGGCTTGCTTGGGTCTGCTAAGGCCTGCTAAGCAGACAAGGCAACAAAGCAAGAACACGAGACTTTCGCTGACATTGGTATTAAGATATGCTCGGAGAAACCGGTCAGAATATTTATATATCTCTGTAATTTAATGTTGGAGAAATGCCTTGCGCTCCCATAGGACTACAGTGGTTGACATTTGCCAGGCAGGGAAGGAACACACGAGCTGCTGGGTGTAATAGTGGTTTAACGGTGGCAGCGTGTGCATGCCGCCATAGTGCTTCACCACCTATGGTCATCGCATATGGGTGTGTAAACATGTGCGTAAGCTTGTTTGCATGCATCTGTGTACACGTATTGTTCAATTGTTGTATCAAGTCTATATTAGTATTTGTAGTCAAATTTATATCATGCATGGTCACCTCATAGTCATATTATCATGATTTGTATTGTCCTGTGATTCTTGTATATATTATTGCACGTCTCCATCTCTAGAGAACCCCGAAATTAGACAATGTTTGTACTATTGGGCAATCCAGTATAAATAAATACGTTTAAACTAACACTAAAATCAAGGAGGGTAGGAGGTTACCCTCCTTGCTAAAATATACCTCCTGGGGATACACATGCAAGTGTGTGTGCGTTAGTGTGTGTGTGCGACAGTGTAGGTTTGTAACACCCTACGGTTGGGGACACATTTCTGTTCTTTCCAAATTAACTGGGGCTATTTTTCAACCGAGGACTTCCCCAGTTCTCTGCTAATCTGCATATGAAAGAGGTCACACATATCTGTTATTCAAACATCCTGTTAAAATGGCCCCACTTAGATAATGAGGATTGCCCCTGTTGTGCGGAAAAGAACATTGGTTTGTGTCTTTGGTTGGACAGTAAAGAACGGGAAGTCCCCAGTTAAAAGTGTGTGTCCCCAGTTGTAGTGTGTGTCCTCACTTGATGATGTTCCCAGTTATGTCTTATGAGGTGAAAAACGATGTATCCCCACTAGTGACACGCTATAAGTGTGTGTGTGTGTGTGTGTGTGTGTGTGTGTGATACGATACGATAAGTTAATTGTGTATAGGCCCCGGGCCAATACAACAAAAAAAAAAGGAAGAAAAAATATAAAAAATAAAAAATACAAAAAAAAAAAAAAAAAAAAAAAAACCACGAGGAAAAAAGGCACAGCACATGCTCCGTCAAGATTTTGCAATGTTACTTTTTTATGCCTTTCATTGACTGTGGTCAACATTGCTCCTGTATATATATAGTCTTGTAAAATAAATGTATAAAGTGTTAATACTTGTGTGTCATTTATAAAATAGGACGTGTCAACATATTAGATAGCAACTAAATAATGTAATCAGTTGGAAAATTCAGAGCTGTATACTCGGATTACATAACAGTAATGTGTGCATGTGTGTGTGTGTGTGTGTGTGTGTGAATATGAGACATCTGCTGCTCATACTTTTCTGAGTTTAAGAGAGAAGCAAACGTTGGCTTCAATGAAATGTAAAAAAAATGAAAAAGTGAGTAACGATCCTCATCATACTCATTATATATTCCAAATGAGAGAAATATATAGCTGTACATGTACATGTACGTACAAACTGTATAATATCATACAGGTATGTAGATGTTGTCAACTTCATCTTGGCGCAGGTCGGCTCGTGGGCCAAACCGACACGCATTGATGCTCGGGGGTTAGCCAAGCCCGCACCCGCACCTGCCCGCTCGGGCACCCGCATTAACACACGGATTCAATCTGTAATTAACCCGCGGGTTGCTCAGGGGCAATTGCTGGCCGTGCTCGCAAATTGCTCGCGGGTTGCTCGCGCGCAGAGATTACATTACTTTCAGTCCCTACTGTATTATTTTAGTGCCTGTTTCGGCTGTTCCTTCTGCTTCTTGTGCTTGTATTTGTGTTTCAATACCGTTGGTTTTCGTGTGATTGGTCTTGAGGAACTCAACGACATCATGAAAATTCGTAGGGATATGCATTTTGGTGAGACCTACCTTGGGACTGAAGTTGCTTTGAATACTCTAGGACACAATGTGAAACCTAGTTCTGTATGACAGGTACTGAACACCAAAGAAAACCGAATGATAGGATAATTTGTGGCATTATATATTTTGCTGAAACTTAAGTTGGAATTGTAACTGGGTCACTTTTGACCTAATTTTCAGTCACAAGTTCACTTGTGGCAATTTCGTCTTTTGTCACTTATGAAACATCAGTTTCTCTGCAATTACTTCTGAAAACTTTCTAAACAAGCCTAAAAAAACTTGTTAGTTTTATGTATATGGATAAAAGTTAGGTTCGAATAGTATCTAGAGCATGCCGTCCTAATGCTCAAGGTCACAAGTTCACTTTGGTGATCTCAAGTTCCATATATTAAGAACTGCAGAAATTTGAAAACCTGTAAAAACTTAATAGGAAAGATAAGATTACGTTTCTTTGCAGCACCGAGGTGAGGATTACATTGGGTTACCTTAACGAAATTTTTAACTTACTTACGCAACTATGTTTACATGCCACACCCAGCAAAAAACTTAGCAAAAGGGTAATGGAACTTAGTAGGATTATGTATATGTAAAAGACCTGGAACGTCATTGTATGTTATTCAACGTGACCAATTTAGCAAGAAGACAGGATGACGCATGTAAATATTTATATTTTGCAATAAAGTTTGACTTATTTAAAATTTTGTGAAACGCAGTGGAATTATATATCTAGATAAGACCAAGGTTGAGAATGTGTACCTGGATGAGATCTAGGTTGGTAGATTGTATTCGGCTCACCTTAATCTAATTCTCAAGGTCAGAGGGTTACTTTTATGAATTTGATTGCCTTGCTATAATTTTTGTAGTTATCTCCTTCAGAGAGAATTTTATCAACCCACAAAAATTGATTTTGTCTTACAAAATCAGTAAGGTCCGCTATAAAATATCATCCATATTTGTACTGAAGTTGTTTTGATTATGTTTGTCACATACGTGTTTAAGAGTCAAACAACTTACATGTAGGTACTACTCCTTGCTGCGAATGATGTATTATCGGGAATTTGGTTTCGTTTAATCCAAGGAGACAATTTGTTTAGTTCCATCAGTTCATTTGTTTCAAATGGTTAAGTAAATGGTATTCTGATATATTACTTAGTATCATAACTAAGCATATCAAAGACTTTTGATAAGTCATGTACATGGTAACAGCAAATACACTTTTTCCTTCCGATTCCGAATTTTGTGTATTATCCAGAGAGCTTAGTTCTGTACATTCGAATTCTGGAAAACGGCACTAATGATTCTTGTATGAATGTTTTTATTTAAAGACATTCAATAGGGTTAAATCAGCTTTCAAAAGATTTTGGAAAAAATAGAAACAAGATTATTGGTTTGTAATTACAGAATTGCATCTACATTTTTCAAGAAAAAAAGACCTATGCTACTTTCAAGCTGTGGGAAAAAGCAGTATTATTTGAACGATTAATTATAATTTTGTCTAACAGAGACCCTGTCTTGAGCAACATTTGCTTTGGGTTAGAGGGATCTATATTTTTCATTATTTTGTCTATTTTTACAGGTCTTTGAGTAAACTTTTATCACCACGACATTTGCAGATAATCTTGGAATTCATTTTTGTTTTAAGATTTATATGTGCTGGAATATTAGATTCTACTGCCTGTAAAATTATTAAAGTGCAGTGGTACCAGTTGTCAAGGTTACAGCACCGATGGCAGTATGAGTCCTAGTCCTAGTATCATTAATAGTAGCCTCAATATTATTGATAGTAGTTTTAGTATCATTTAAGTAGTGGTAGCTATAGTTTCCAGTAGTAAGTATCAGTAGTAGGAGTAACAGTAATAGTAGTAGTACTAATAATTGCAGCAGTAGCAGAACCAGTAATATCAGGAGTCTTATCTAGAATATAGCACACTGGTAAACGGTATGGTAGATCACGCTGTACAATGGTGATTCGAGGCAGCCACGTATGAACATCTGACTGAAAGCATGAAATGCATACTAACTACACAGTTACCATTTCAACAACAAACATGCAGTTTTATCGTTTATCGCAAAGTCCAATCTTTGCTTACTGTGTCAGTGTTATCCTTCTTTGATATCACAATGTGTTTAGAGTCAAACAGGTGTATTGTTTATGTACTAAGTCTAATACAGAGCTCTGAGATAGCAGCCATCTTGTAGCAGCAATGGCGATATGCAGTATTTATGTGAATAAATAGAACAACCATATTAATCTACATGTTCCACATACATCTGGTAGCTGCTAAGCTGTGAATAGCATTACCAAGTTCAAACTTATCACTGCAGAATTGATGTGTGCAGATCTTGTAAAAGGGGTCATGAGAGACAGTCACTGTTGTTGATTTTATCTGCTGACAGCGGACACACATATTGGAAGCCCAATTCTAGTCCTGGTCCAATATGGGGTTCAAACGCCACATCTGGCATCATTACAAGTCCACAGACGTAAGAACTCACAAAGCAGATCGTCTTATTATCTGTGATAGTATGTGTGTGTATGTGCAGTGGCAGCCACGGTCAGCAGTAGAGCAAAGTAGCTGTGGCTCAAAAATTAGTCCCTTTATGTGATGGAATTTGCCACAAATTAGACAGTGTCATTACCATATCCAAACCGTAGTCCTAACGAAACAAATGGAAGTCAATTCCGACCAAAGGCAATGTTCCTTGGTATGTATAGCTGAAACATATAAATTTATAGTTCGTATTTACCCAAAAGAGACCAAAACGTAAGTGCAAAGGTCCATAGGGGGGAAAAACCTTATCTAGTTTTCACATCACAGAATGCAAAAAGTTTTGTTTGAAATTATAGGCCTATTTCAGTAAATTGGCTTGAACAGTTGTATCATTCATGCACATACAGGACCATACAATTTATGAAAAGGGACCAAAATTTGCAGCACATCAGAGAATTTGTAAGTGGAGGTTCTTAACTTGTTGAAAATGTCAATAAAATTCAGTATTTAAAAAAGTACTACTTGCAACACCATCTCAACAATGATCATCATCCATATAAGTCCACAAAGCGACACCAACACCAACATCAATCCATCAGAAAAGCCCTCTAGGCCTAAAATGACCATCAATAAGAATCTAAACAACATGATTATATAATTCGATGTGTTTTATGCATGTAGCTAAAGACATGATGTTGTTTTAAGGGAGATAAACTAAGAGTATTTCAAAAGGAAAAGTGTTTGAATTTCCAAATATAATAAGTACATTGGTTCAAATGTTAAACATCAGCCAGAAGCAAGTGACATTAGGCCTCAAATCATTAAAACGTAGTCAAAAATGCATTACAATAGTCAAAATTTGTAAGGATAGCAGTCACATTTCAAGTTGGTTTCCAGAAGTATTTTTGAAAGGACATTAAATGTTCAAGAAAGCATATAATCCCACAAATCATCTAATAAGTCAATTATTAGGGTAATAATTTAGAATTCCAAAAATGTAGTATGCAAAAATGGCACCAACATGGGATATTTGGAGTAATATTAGTGTTATTGCTGATATACAAACGTACTGGTAGTGTGGTTATTTTCAATGGTACACTAACCTCTATAGACCAGCAGGACCTGCAGCTCCGGGGAAACCATCATTCTGTGTGAAGAGGTGATGTCTGAAACGAAAACCTCAGAGTTACATGGAGGTGAGGCCCGAGACAGGAGAATCTTGCTTAAACAAGAAACCCTCTTTTCTAACCCGGATGGGACCACACTGAGCCCCCCGGTGCTCGCCCTTGAACGTGACACCTGTCCCCCTGGTGGGTGGACGTTATCAGTTTCAGCTCCATCAGGGGGTGGTATGGCTCCTTGGGTAGTGATTCCTGTGTCAAGTCGGCATCAGCCTGGGGCGTTGGGACAACTGCCTGATAATGTCCGAGATTAGGTCTGCTGGGCATGTAGCCCAAAGAGGCCTGCTAAGATATGTGCTGACCAAGAGCGCCATAAGCTGGAACATGGTGGCAGCTCTGATGGGATCCAGAAGGCCCAGTGGACCAGCATCGGAACCTCAGCAAAGGAGCCAGTTATGCCTGCAAAGGCATACATGCCATCCTCCAGCACTATCATGTCACGGAAGTGGTGCTTGGCAAAGGTTGTGGGCGATTGCCATTGGCAGGCCAACAACCGCAACGTTTTACAGGGCCCTCAGGAGGCATTAAAGGCTTGTACCTTGTGAGCTCTAGCAGGGACAAGCTGTAAGGCCTCCAGCCTATTCAGCAAAGTGTCATAGGCCGCAAGGATCGTCTGCTTAATCCACAATGAAATGGTGTGTTTGCAAACTTGTTCCTTTTGCGGGTTACTCAGTGGTAGAAAGCGGCTGGACCTCCATCTTCTGAGTGTGAGAAAATTACTAGCGAAGAGCTATCACTGGACACAGGGCTCTCTCTTTTCAGAGGAAGAGTGGCATCCATCGCATGGCAGGTAAATCCCTTAAAGGCCACAGCCGGATGTCGAGCCACTTGGTTCTTTTCAAGGGAGCCTAAGTGAGGCCTCAGGGTCACCTGGGTGGTCAGGTGACCATTGCAGATGTTCATGAGCTAGAGCGTGCACCTCACTTTTAGCCCCCGGAGCAAGCGTTAAAAGAAAACAAGTCCTCCAAGTCCAGTACTTGAGGGAAACCTGCCTGGCGTCCTCAAAGCACTCAAAAGGCTACCTCTTCAGCATGGCTGAAACCAGGGGTAGGTCCCACCTGGGCAGGACCTGTCACGTTACTGGCCTCTCGGTGTAGAAGGATGCAATGAGTGCAGACAGATAAGGATCCCTACCGATGCACATGTCAAAGATGTTGGCAAGGGTTGAGGAGATAGCTGATTCAAACCCATCCACTGTTCTCCACCTCTTACCTAAGACTTCCAACTGATATAATGGGATACATGGAGCCCAAGGTTGAATTCGCCTACTGCTGCACCAGTTGGAAAACACCTTGCTGAGTAAACAACAAGAGAAGAAGATCATACCCCCCTCTGGCAATTCTATCTGAGACCAACTCCAAGAAGCCTATGTTGTGGATGTGCTGTGAGATAACCACCAAACGTGGAGGTTGAGGACTTGAGGGTTCCAATGGAACACACTCGTCTGTGGCTGCACCAGAAGTTTTGGCCATGCTGGTAATTGTAGGGGAGGCTTGAAACTCAGTTCTAACAGGTCTACCGAGCAATAGCTCTGAAGCCTGCAGGTGGTGACCAGGATCAGATTGCACTTGTTGGACAGAACCTTGTGCTGTACCCTCAAAGGTCCTGCCAAGGCGGAAAGGCATAGGCACAAAGGTTGCTCCAGTCCATGGGTACAGTATCCACTGCTACATCTTGGGGGTCTGGGACAGGTAAGATGTAAACTGGCAGTTTTGTGTTCTCATAAGTTGCAAAGAGATCCATGTGTTGAGTCCCCACAACATGCGTGCATTGCCTGAATGACCCTGGGGTGGAGTGACCACCCCATCCCTTCTGGCTGACCTCTCCTTGAGAGTTGATCTGCTAGGACATTTGCATGTCCTGCTACATGCCTTGTGTGCATGCAAATGTCATGGTCATAACACCATGTGATGATGTGTCTCGCCAACTCTGTCAGCTCCCTGGACCATGTCCCCCCTTGCCTGTTGAGGTAGGCTATGGCAGCCCTGTTTCCGACATTTTGAGGACATGTTTGTGCACCACCAGGTCTCGGCAGTTGATAAGCACGAAGCTTCCAATTCCAACCAGTCGTGGTGAGCTGTAAATGAGCCAGTCAAGGGCCTGAAGCCATCCGGCTCTCCATGTGGGCTCCCCACCCAGACTGAGAAGAGTCCATGTAATCAGAGAACCTGGCCTGAAAAGGTTCCAGCATCTGTCCTATCACGACGTTCTCCCTGACGGTCCACCACTGAAGGTGTGGCTGATCCTCCATGAGGATCGAGACCTGTGTGAGGTCGCTCTTGTCTCTTGTTGATCGGCCCTGCACACTAGGGACGAGGGTGGAGCCGGCCTACCAGGACCTGGGAGTCCTTCGAGGACAGGGAGCCCAGCAGGGCAAGCCATTGTTGCACCAAGTGTACTTTGATTGTCAAAAAGGGCCTGAGCAGAGATTGCAGTCTATCCCACCTGTCCTCAAAAGGGTGAAAGATGTAGGCTACCCAATCAAACTGGATGCTGAGGAAGACAAAGATCTGCTCTGGCTGAAAACTGGACTTGGGGAGGTTCACTATTAGGCCAAAGCATTGGCAAAGTTCCAGGCGGTCTGTGTGTGATGCTGCGAATCTAGGTGCCAAAATGCTGGGACAAGCCAATTGTCCAGGTAAACATGAATGGGAACGACTGAGCAGTGCAGGTAAGCAGCAACTGTCTGTGCAAAGCTAGTAGACACCAGTGGTGCCATGGCAAGACCAAACGGAAGCACCCTGAACTGCTATATTTGGCCCACGAATGCAACCACAGATACTTCTGTGAAGACTCCGCAATTGGCACATGAAAAATGTGTACTTGAGATCCAGGGACGTTGTCCACTCAAGGGCCATAATGCTGCTGCCACCGGCTCAGGTGTCTGCATCCAAAAGGACAGGACTTCCAGATAGGTATGTGTTCAGCATCAACAGGTCTATGACTGGGCGCCATCCTCTCTGTGGGCTTGCTGACCAGGAAGAGTAGAGCAGAAGCCAAGAGACTCTTGGTCCTCTTCCAGCTCCATGGCGTGCTTGATAAGTTGAAAACTGCCCAAATCTAGACAAGGCCTGTAAGATTAATATCACCATATACAAACCAAGACTTGAATATCCACCAAGCAATACATTTTTCATTTGATATCTTAAGATCACAACACACTTTGAGAACATAAAAATAATGACTGGCATGAAAAATAGAGGCAGACAACACATTCAACAATGCTTCAGAAACTGCATCCAAAATCCTGGCAAACAAGAACCATCCTTTATCAAAACCCGTTTGTCATCAAACAAGGAAAGTCGAAGTCCAGAAGTCCAAAGTATACATGCCAGGAACTGTGTAATATATCTGTATCACTGAATGGATATGAAACGCAGTATGAAGGAAAACATCTCTCTCTTGACTTGAGACAGGTACCAACAAAATTTAGTCGTAATTTGAATCAAATTTCATGGTAGCAACTTTCAACTTTAAGAAATATACATTGTATTGAATGTTTGCTACGATTGTTAGGGTCATACATTTCTCCATTATTTATATAACACCTCAAATTCACCTGATATCTATATAATAATTTATCATTTTTCTGCAGAAACTTTAAAAAACAATTTTTTTCCTTTTTAAATATCATGCAGACTTTCACCACAACGTGGGAGTAAATTATTCAGCCACAACAGTAAAAGTCGTAACCAGCCTATTGTTTCCTCCATGGCCTCTTGTGGTCATGATATATGCATGACATCGAAAAACGTAGTTGAGCCAACATACTGCCCTTTCATCCCGCAGTTGAACCAATTCTAGCTATCCCACTGATTCGAAGTCCCAAAATTCTCAGACCCAACCAACAAACTGTTTATAATCCCTGGGTTCCTGAGTAACCAGCCACTTACACTTTTCGAACAACCTAAGCAGCATGAAACAAATTCAGAATATGATTCAGATGAAGAGAATCAGTGAAGTCATGGATTCAGAGATAATTAGGAAGAATTTGCAAGGCTATCAATCGATACCATGGGCCAACTGCAAAGTGACAATGGATAGCCCGTGAAGGTCACAAGAAAAACTTACAAAACATGAGAAGAACTCCATCAAAAATCCCTACTCCATTAAAAATCCCTAAGTTCTATGACCCTGTGGGTGTAAGATACTGAAGACACGGACAGAATCAGGAGCAATTCGAACTTCATACATACACTGTCAATAAAATATGGTTGTTGTAATGAGATCAGTCTTAATTTATATACTACATGCTCTTCAGAATTAGCTACGAGATCTTTCATGAAGATACTAGATAGTTTAGAAAAAAACAACAACCCACATTCACAAATTCCACCCCAACACAGACAGCAAAGTTAAATACAGCAAAATGCAGAGATTCAAGAATTACCAAAACAGTAACTTTCAGCTTCCAGTACCAATGGGAAGAAAACAAATTCACTCCTGACTTGAGACAGGCAGTTGCCAGTGAAAGGCAACCAGTGGTTTTAAACTGGTCCTCTCAAGCATTGATTTTTTTCATTAGCCACGAACATTATTTTTTATACATATTGGCCTTACTGCTCAAAACATCAAATTTATCACTTGTGCCAAAGATAAAAAGAGACATGGTAAACCTGACACTGGTAGGCCTACATCGTTTTTGCGACATTTGTGAATTAGGAACACTACAACCATGATCAACTTCCATTATTACTATGAGTCGGAAAACATAGCTCATTGGACAACATAGCCAATGAAGTATGTATCAAATACTGCAGAAAAACATTATACACATCTGTTAATTCCACGCCAACAACGACAGGAAACTCATACAGCAAAAGGCAAAGATTCAAAAATTGCCAAAACATGAACTTTCAGCTTCCAATACCAATGTGAAGAAAGAATTTCACACTTGACTTAAGACAGGCCTCACTCATAAAAGATAACTAGTGGTTTTAGACTGGTCCTCTCAACCTTTGAAATATTTTTTCATTAACTAAAACATTTTTTTCCAAAACACTAAGCTTAACCATTTAAACAAAAAATTTATCACTAGTGTCAGAGAAAAAAATAGAGACATGGTACAGCATAGTACAATTTGTGACTTATTTATGGTCCTACTGTCTGGCAGATTGATTTAGTTGTAACCACAGCAGTAGTAGCATTTGTGGTGGTAATCAGTATTTGTAGTAGATATTACGTATACTGTAGTTTTAAGATATTTAAAAGTCTGCATTTTCAGTAGGGTCCCCAATTAAGAGGCAAAGTGTGAAAAATTTTGCCATGGCAAATACTTCACGACTTTTTGCTTTACTTTTAATTTCGTGTTTGACACATTTTGCATTGGGTAACAATGGAAAAGAACATATCTATACAGGAGACCTGCTGCAACCGTATGTAGAATTTCTCACTGCCAAATGTCTTTGCTCTACTGGTATTAATATTGCCTTCATGATCACAAATACCCGTCATTGCATAGAAATGCATTTACATCACCATAAGCATCTACGAAGCAACTCCACAATGTTCTGTAAAAATAACAAAATTCTGATCCAAAATTATTGGGTTCACTGCAAAATGGTATGTTGTACCCATAGACCTTTGGGTGAAGTAGCTATTCCCAGAGTAAACACATGCTTAATTCGGAACAGATGGACATCATTACTCCTCAGCTATACTTGGAATTTGTGCACTAATTCTAGGTACATATTTTATCTCGCAGTAAACACGTCATTTCTGACTGATAAGCTTCGGCTAGGTATCACAATTTATGATGGACCAAGCCCAAAAAGCCCTATTTTATTACAAGAGTGGCTTGGTAGACATGTGTTCCATTTGGTCACGTCCACAAATTGTCTCCACGTAGTGCTAAAAATAGGCAACCTCATTCTGAGATCGCATAAATACATCTATTGTTGGGAACGGGATCCACGTAGCATGAGTATGTACAACTGTCTCACAGATCATATTTTACTTTATTCAATACGAATTCCCATTTTGTCACAGATGGAGGGTAAACCCTACAAAGAACAAATATTTGTTTTGTGCTGCAGTAGTAGGGAGGAAGCCCACATGCCATCGTCATTTGTTACTGGTGTCATTGAATGCATTAAACGATTTCAATATGCATGTTCCTTTAGGCAAGATTATAGAAGCAGATTACATTTTATAAATTCATCCCCGTCCCTGTGTATCCTGAACACATTACCGTGTGGCACAGTTATAAATTATAGCTATTTACCATCACTAAGACCTCTGGTATCCATATTTGTTAATTTTTACATTGTTGCACCCAATTCTACAATAATTGGACTGTATCTAAAAGAGCTAGTGATTCCAAAATCAAGTGGCTGTTTAATGAGTTACTTGCTTATCAAGGATGCTGCACAACTCATGTTGCATCCCACTCTTATAAAACAATTGTGTGGAGTGCAGTATAATCTTCAGGTGCATTCAATGTCAAACAAAGTTCATGTTTATTTTAGTATCCACAATCGACACCATACTGACGTAAAGACTCGTTTAACATTTCAATACCCATTTGCTGGTTTTATGATTGAAGATTTTATACATATAAGCAGGAGAATGAACCACGTGATGAGAACTGATCATCTCAATTTGGTGTCCGATAGTTTAAAAACTGAACGTGTCAAACAGTCTTGGGTATGGAAAAGTCTACCAGGACTAAGTTTGAGCTTTAAGATAAAAGGATCATTATTCAGTAACCATTCTTTTGATATTAGCATATTTAATGGCCGTATATGTGAACAAAAATACAAAAAAATAATACAGAAAAATATGAAAATTAATTATGAACAAAACTTGCAAACAGGTGGTTTTTATCTGTGGATTTTATTTTGCTGTGAACTTGGCAAAATTTACGGTACTATGCAAATAGCCTTGTCAGTGATAGATGATTTAACGAACATGTTTAAAATGGTTCCTTTACACAATGAAACAAAACGACTTAAGTTGGTTGCAGGCTATGTCCTACATAAATCCAAAACACCTTCTATTAGGATATGGGCATATAAATCTCTGACAAGCATGTTTGTCAATGTAACTGTTCTTCAGTATATTGTACAAGGATTTGTACATGAAGAATGTTCGAATGCTGGATTTATCATATATGATGGATCTGTTTGGGACCATAATACTATTATAGGCCCGTTCTGCAATTTGGCTTTTAACATTTCTCATGATTTCAAGAGGAAAGCAACGTTCATATCTTCCGACCGAATTATTTGCATTGGTGTATATTTATATGGCCTAAATATACAATTGGACTTATTTTTACAAGTGGATAACACTGGCTGCCTTGGCACTCCTCAATTATTGGAACAAGACGCTAAGGAATACCCTGGTTATGCTTCTGTCATGACTGATAGTCATGGTCGTAATACTGAAATTCGTGTGTCAACACTCGGTCACAAATGTTATATTATGTACCATTTTTCCCTAGCCGGGCTAAATACTAATGTAAGTGAAGTATTGTATGATATTGGAATGGTCTCATTCACACTTCGTTTCAGGTGTAGCATTAAAATTTCTAACTTTGTTCCGTCAAAGTATAAAGATCATATAGAACTGGACATACCCCAAACAGAGTCACAGTCAGATTTGCACTGCCGACCACAGTGGTTTGTAGATGATCGTCGCACAGAAATAGTCAATTTAAATCCTTACTACTCAGGTTTTAATAGCATACTCATATGTTGTAATTGTAGTTCTCCGCATCTAGTTTTCAGGATAAAGTTCAGTATTAGTGGACCTCCAGATATCAGAATGTTGAAAACTGGTAAAAACATTTTACCTAAAACACCAAATCTTCGACTTTTACATTTTAAAATGCTTAATTACATTGTCACTTCAGAAATTATACTGAATCAGGGGACATTGCCATCAGGCTTTCGAAATAAATGGATGGCACGGCTAAACCTGGAAATAGTACAAAAATGCTTTACCAATTATTCACTGGATATACTCTGTGATGCAGATATGGTAATGATCAGAACTGGCCATCTTTCTTTTAAGAGACACATATACCACCTTTTTCTATACAGATGGTGGAATATAGGAATAAAAGCTTTCAAATGGGCAGTAGGAATGGTCGATAACTTCGGAGAATTTTCTGTCAACATGAAGGTGAAGGTTGCTCGGCTTTTAGACAATAGCAGTCATAAAACATTGCGTAATTTGTCAATTATAATGCGAGCACCTCGCGGTAATTTTCTTTACCATTATGATCACTTTCCCCGAATCAGGAATTTATATCCAGGAAACCAATTGTCCTTTGATGGGGTATCATACTTTTTTCCTTCATACCCAGCTGCTACCTGGATTAAAGCACATCATATGTGCAGATTAGAAAATACACATATGTTAGTTGTAGACAGCCAAGTGGAACTCTCTGTTTTCAAAACATATATGGATGGTTGTCCCCCGTATTCAAAGTTCACTCACCTTCGTGGATCTATGATGTCACTTTATGAGTCTTCAAGTACATTTATAGGTTTGACTCAGACAATGGTATGTTTTATACTTGGCAAAAATAATGGTGCAATAAAACAACAAAGCATAAATTGCCATCGGTACACATGAAATTGAAGTATATAGACAGGCTATGGTGAATTTGCTACGCGTTGCATAAGTGGTTGCGCCTTGACGTATCCACCCTTAAATTTTGCTTTCATTGATCATCACAAAATCCAGAGTTTAAAGTCATAAGTGCCATTCCTACGGCACATTTCCAACTTATTGTTAAGGTTTCATTGCAAGTGATAGTTACATGAAGCAGTAATATCCTGATTGAGACTCACAACAAGATACAATATCTGTACAAGCAAGACATCACTGAAATATTTTTCATTGAGCCTTTTCACCTTTTGGACCAAGGCAATAGCTTTTTCAGCGTGCTTTCTGCACAATACGCCCA
Source organism: Hermodice carunculata (assembly GCA_964020975.1). Classification (NCBI taxonomy): domain Eukaryota; kingdom Metazoa; phylum Annelida; class Polychaeta; order Eunicida; family Amphinomidae; genus Hermodice; species Hermodice carunculata. Next base: position 32,034,365 of record OZ026618.1, read on the forward strand.
AAGCATAGCGAGGAAAGCTGTTGACCTGGAATATTATATTTAAAATAATTACGGGCATAATGCTATTCCAATGAAAGGTTTTTTCACAAAGGAAAATGAATCTAGCACCTGTATTATAATGCAGAACGGTTCATTTTAAATAGTTCGTAGTTGGCCTGGAAAGAGTTAAGGCATTCAGTACTTGGTTTTCAATTGAGTCAACAGCTATTTACAATTCACTTTAGGTACAGCCAAAGCATTTAGAAGAAAGCTTGTACCTATTCTAAGACTATTGAGAAAAACGAATTTGACATTAGTGATGCGAGAAGGTTCTGACAATTTTTTTTCATAGGTGTCTTCCCGATTAAACTTATATGGTGGCTCAATGGTGCCAACCAAACGTTTTTTTTATCTCGTTTTTACGAGATAAAAACTGGTAATTACGAGTGTAAAATCTCGTAATTACGAGATAAAAAAACTATTGGTTGGCACCATTGAGCCACCATAACCTTGCACCAAGAGGCTTAATTTATTCTTTTGCCATGTAAAAATTGTAAATACCAGAACTGCTTGCAAAGGATACTCTGTAAGGCATGCCATACTACAGCAAAGTTGTAAGTTTCAGGGAAACTTGCTTTGGATAATCAGGTTTACCTTATAATGCCCATAGAAGATATCAGCCAGTTTTGGCTTACAGATATTCGATGATTTGATATGGAGGAGAGCAAAGGATAAATTACCAGTGCAAAATGGACACATTGAAGTTGACATGGTATGACAAAGCTGAAAACTGGCGACAGCTTACAAGTAGTACAATCCAAAGGGAAAGAAAAGACAGTGGATATCGAAGAGTAAGGATCCTCAAAGATGGCATTATGAAGGTCACAGCATATGGAGGAACAGTCTATCAAAGATTAAAATTTTTTTCTGACGAGACGTAGAAGTATAGTTTTTGGGATAGACCACAAATCATAGCTCTCTGCCTGTCAACATACAGATCTCCAGCATTTTGAAAGCATAAAACTAATCACCTGCAGGCAGAGAGCTATAGTATTCTCTGTCTGTCTGTCTGTCTGTCTGTCTGTCTCTCTCTCTCTCTCTCTCTCTCTCTCTCTGTATGTTAGTATATTTACCTATGAATTATTTATGCCAGGGAAGGCATAGTAAACAGAGACATTTCAATATACAATCCCAGCAAGTGATGATGGTTAGCCCAATGCGGAACTAATCTTACATAACGTTACGTTACATTGGGCCAACATTGGGTCAGCCTCAATTGTTGCTCGGATGTCTTTTCGTCTTTGGTATCAAACCAGTCTTATATGCATAACAAGAGGGCAGTGTGAACAGCCCGTCCTCAGCTGACCTTGATATTGAACTTATAATGAGTCCCACTGTGATCTAGGGCTATCCTGAAGGGTTCCTGTGGAATTGCGAAGTGCTAGGCCAACCTTTGAAACACCCCAACAATAAAGATAGTTTAACAGGATATTGCAACTGCAGATATCTACCAATGATTTAGCAGCCAGCCAGAAAAGTTAAAGAGAAAGACAAATAATGTTAATAAAAGTAATTTAATATGAATATTATGATCATTAGGAAATTCTAATTTATTAATTTTCAAAAGCATATAAGGGAGACCCACCTGGCTAATGATGGGGTGAGGATGGGGGTGGGATGTCTTCTAAATTTTCGGCCTTCAATTATGTACTGCATGTGATGCTCTTTTGACTTAGAGTGGAATGTTACGCTGGATTAATGGAGCTCCAGTAACTTTTACCGACTGGGCAATTCCAAGCATCAAACGTGAAATGTTCCAAATGTTCGTCTATAAACCAATGGAACAAGTTTACTATGAGAAAAGATGGTACAGCGTGAAGAGTACTAATTTGTATGTTGGCAATAAATCTACTGATATCTACGGTAAACGGCATTATTCAGGCATGTGGCATGATATGCGGCTAGGTAGTATGGATATTGAAATTCCTTTGAGAAATGTATCTCGGTGCACAAGTATGGCCTTTATTTCCCCCTACAGGAGTACACAATGGAGGTTACACCCATGCGATTTGCAAATATTAGAAGCTTCGAATATTTGTGAATCTCCACTTGCGATCTTGCGCCGTAAAAATGATTCATATAATAACGCTCTTTCAGTTGTAAAAGAAAAAGGCTGTGAGATTGGATGGGGCTTTGAAAATACTCGTTGTCTATTTCTTTATTTTGACTCCAGCAAAAATATGATATTAAATAAAGGGATAGAATTATGTACATATTTTGGGGGAGTTATAGCAATGGTCAATCTGTCTACATTGAAAGTGATCAACGGAATTGACGAAGAATGGCAACGACTTACTTTTAATTTTAACTTTATTCTTCGAGTTTATGAAATTGCTAAGAGTTTTCACTATATGGAAGCACTAGTATCAAAATATAAAAACAAATTGCAATTACTACATCTGATAAATATATGGCGGTGGCTACTGAATTCTTCAGAGGTCTATATTTCGCATGATAATAAATCAGGGGAACTTTTGTACAAACTGATAAGTCTTCGAGCATGCATAACCTATCACGACTGGTCCATCTGGAATATTTTGGTCACTGCCAATGCATTAATCTCTTCGAAAATTTCCACGCCTATATCAGACTATCTGCCTGCTGTAAAGTTCAAAATAAGCAGCATTGAAAATGCACAAAACCCAAATGGTGTTTTATGCGAAAGACCGCTTGGAATTTCCCCGAGATATTGCAAATTCAGACAATTTTCATGTATTAACAATGAATGTATTCTTGGAAGCTATCAGTGCGATGGTATTATTCATTGCTTAGATGGAAGCGACGAGCTAAAGTGTAATGCTGTTTGCAAAACACTTGACCACTCTGCAAAATCAGCCGCATGGTGCGCTCGATCATGCTTCAGCAGCAATTGCTCGTGTACATCACTTTATTTTCAATGTTCAAGTGGTGGCTGTGTTCCAGCCTCCAAGCTTTGCAACAGTCGTAACGATTGCTTCGATGGAGCTGATGAAAAGAGATGTCCAAGCTCTACAGAACTAACATTGACTTCTGAAGATTCATTTGAAAGGAAGCGTATTTTCACTTTCATAAGCACTCAAGACTGTTCTAACAAAAACTGGATCATTTGCAGTGAGTCTGAACCAAAGTCATGTTTCCCTAGACTGGCAAGTTGTATTTATGATATAACTTCCAAGCAGACTATTATGTATTGCAAGCAAGGTGACCATCTTCAAAACTGCAATCATTTTGAATGCCCGTGGTTGTTCAAATGCCCTGAAAGTTTTTGTATACAGCTGAGACGAGTATGTGATAGACAATGGGACTGCATTGACGGTTCAGACGAAACAAATTGTTTTAACTTCACTTGCACCTGGCAGTTTCGCTGTGCCATGGAGATTGCATGCCTCCATATATCTGAGCTATGTAATGGTCATGTAAACTGTCGATATGTAAAGGATGATGAAGAAATTTGTTCTCCGCAAAGTTGTCCTGCAATGTGCAAATGTTTGGGCAGAGCAATAGATTGCACAAATGCAAACATTATCAATATTTCCATAATTCCTTTTGACATGAAACACATAAATATGAAAAATAATCACTTGACAGTGTGGAACTGTGGAAGAGTACGGTTTCCTTATTTGCTGTTTCTTGATCTCTCACATAATGTCATCAGGAAGTTAACTAAAAATAATTTCTTGGAATCTATGACTTTGATATATTTGGATATCAAATACAACAGCTTAACAGCTTTGGTCGCTGACACATTTTCTTGTCTAATCTACTTGACTACTATTAACCTAGAAGGCAACCCTCTCAGAGTGTTACTTCCTTTTGCCTTTGCTGGCCTAAAATCTGTTAGACGATTGTGTTTAAGTGATTTTAAATTCCAATCAATGCATCCAGGGGTATTTTTTGGGCTTGCACTCTCACTCCTCAACTTATCTTTCAATGGTATAATTAGTATTGAAAAAGATACATTCAAGGGCGTCCAGAGCTTGAAGTATCTCGATCTACAAGGCAATCCTTTGTCTGATGTAAATATAAAGGGATTACAGAAAATACCAAACTTAAAGAGATTTAAGAGTAAATTTTGGAAGTTCTGTTGTGTTTTTGAAGAAGGCATTTATTGTGAAGCAGAATCAAGCTCACATCATTCTTGTAAAGGTCTGTTACCTCACGTCAGTGCAATTATCCTGGGCTGGATTGTGATAGTGATAGGTGCTATCACAAATGGACATGTTATTATTACTTGCATTGGGCAAATTAACCTTGGAGTTAAATATCTTCTCAAAATATCATTGGCATTCTGTGATATTCTATTGAGCCTTTACCTGATTGTGGTGTCCACTATCAACACAACATACAGGGAAAAGTATGTTTTTATTGCTGACTCCTGGCTGCAAAATACACTTTGCCATCTGTGTGGCATACTTTCTACTTTATCTCTGTTTGGGTCGATATATATTGTTTTAATTATGACAGTAGACAGGGTTATAGCTATGGTGTTTTTATTTAAGATCCCTAGGCCAAGTATCAACTTTATAGGAGCCTTGCTTATTGCAGGTTTTGGTTTTATTCTAGCAGCAAGTATCTTTTCTCTGCCCGGATTTCCATTGTCAAGCCAAACACGATGTTTCAAATCTGGATTGTGTTTGATTATGGACATGATTTCTCCTCAGATTGAATGGACACCTTTACAATTATCTTTTTTGATTTTTAGCTTAGTTACTGGTATTGCAATAATCTGCAGTTATACAGCCATAGTATTAGTGTTAAGGCGAAGTCGAGCTAGTGCTGGAAAGTCAAATTCCAATTCAAGAGTACCATTATGGGCACTTGCTTTTACAATCACCTACACACTCTGGGTCGTACCCGTAAATTTGAGTCTCATTTTAACCCATAATGGCTTCATCATGCCTTCAGGGGTTACTTCATATATGGTTCTAGTAGTTCTACCAATGAATGCTGTCTTTAATCCATGCCTTTATACTGTTGTCAATACGCCTCACAGTAAACATACCCATACCGTTTTAAAATTTATTTAAAAATTTGCCTGCATGGCTGGTTAGATCATACACGTAGCTTCCAAATTATCTCTACGTCATTCCTGCATTTTATTTATTACAGCTAGTGTAAGGGATTTGTTGGTGGTTAAATCTCTGATTTAAATAGATATAGAATAACAAGGAAATCTCAAACTGTCCATGATGTGACCAATTTGTTGAACAGAGGATATCAATGAGTATTTCGTACATAGGAATTCGATTTTAGTTAATTGACCAATTCCAATTGAAAACATAATTTGTTTTTTTTTCTCAGTACACACACGGAACCACGTTAATTTTTAGCACCTTTGTGTAAGTACAAGCTCCAAGCAGTCATTCTGTACTTCGGTTTTTGGACAGTCGGTTTTACCTGATGTTCCGTTCTGTCACGGTTTTTGAATATAAGCAGTACCCTTTTGACAGCATAAACCAGAATTCGAATTTTCAGTATGTTAGTGCGTATACCACTATATGTATGTCTGTAAGATGCTGTAGCCTTCAAGACAGAAATATTTTAGACATGTGATATTTACCATTTATTGTACCCTCCACACATTGTCAACTTCTATATGACAGTTCGGACTTGTTATATGTATGTTATTTGTACTGCTAGCTCCGATGAGATTTAACCAGTCATATTCTAGCCTGTAGTTACCAGTTTTCGTGGTACTAAACCTTGTTCAACTATCTCGCACAAACCAACAATTCATTCAAATAAACAGTGAACAGCATGATTACCTTCGCTATGTCTGCTTCCACTTTGCACAGTAAAATTGATAAACACCATGTTTGCAATAGTACATGTCCGCCACGATGTGCGCATGAGCTATGTCTTTGCACACGGCACAGTTTTCTTGTTATCCCCTCACTGCTCATATTAATTCTATACTATGGCCGACAGTATTACATTTTGGTCGTTAACTTGAGTGGAATTGAATCCACAGCTATGTGAAAAGTTTTGTAAAGAAGTATTTGGTAATATTATGCTAATATAACGAAATATTATGAAAATTAGGCAACAAGGCCTGATATATTCAACGTAGTTGTCATTAATTTATACTTTCAACTTAAATCCAGCCTAGCCATAGAATTAAGCCATAGCACATTAGCAATTAATGCAACAGAAGCAGTCCAACCATCACACAATTAGCTGACATATATCATATATGTTCTATGTCCATTTATTAACACTTCTTTGCTTGGCGTATGTCTGCCCCACAGTGTTGACAGAAGAACTTTGTGTGCTGGCAGACAATTCAACTTTTTTGTGCAAAACTTGAGATGAACCTAATGATCGCACTTGTCACACTGATCCCATTTAAACATCATTTCGTCTGCATCAACACGGGCGTAATGGTTACAAATACAGCATTTCACATCAGTGACTTCAGAGTCCAAGCATGATGAGTCTCTGTCGACACATTGGGGAACCTTGATGCTGTTTCCTTAAGCTTGTTTGGACTTTATACCTGAGGTACTGGGCTGCTGGGATTCATGGAAGATTGAAACATGTAAACCTTCTGGGCTCTCAGACTGATTTTAGGCTTTTGATTTCTTGTAGGGTGGAATAAATGCTGATGAAGCTTTCTTTTTTCATCACAGGTACAGCAACACTTTCCTTGGCCAGGATATGCAAGTATTGTGGGATGGCATAGTGGTAGGTGCAAGAGCTGTTTATTCATCAGCGCTGTTAAGATGAGATAATGGGATCCTTGACTCAAGATACTCACACACTGGTTGAAATAATGGCTGTTTGGTTTTATTTTGATTTCTGTTGACTTGGCTGGGACAAGGGTGTCACTAGACAGTCTTCTTGTGTAGGCTTTCCATGCAAGCTGGTCCACATTATAGCTTGATATTGTCATACCAGGGTAGTGGCACATGAAGTTCTGGCATTCTTGATAATAGAGTGTCTTAAATGGTTTAAAACAGGCAATGTCAAGTGGCTGCAAAATATGGCTTGTGTGTGGAGGCAACACAAATAGAACAACATTATTGGCTGTGGCATTCTTTCACCGGTATGCTGAAATGAGACTTATGTCCATGATACAGAAACAATACAGGTTGATCATGTTGTCTGCCACAAAAGCGAAGGAAATGGGTTTGAAGATACAAAATCAATACCTCAATATTGGACCACACACCTTTCGTGTCTGTGCCAGCTGCCACAGGTGATGCACCATCAAGGAGTTCTGGCATCAATCTCCACCTAGGGAAAATAGAATATGGAGGCAATGCATTTCCAGTTGAATTGCCTGCACCAATAATTGTAACGGTTGCTGATAGGTTGCTGGTAATAGACTGAACATATGATCCAAGTCTACATCAACACTCTGAGACTGATGCTCTGTGTTCAAAGGTTCATCTAGGTTGAAGATGCATTCAACCTTGTCCAACAAATCATGTTCCACCAAAATGTGGTCGAGTTCTGTGTAGTATGCTTCTATTTTTTTCAGGATTTGCTGCTTTTGCCTTTATCCATGACAAGGAAAGGGGTGTTGTTACATGGAGGTGTTGTGACATGGAGGTGTTGTGACATGGAGCTGTGGCCACTATTCCAAATATCCGTAAAACCATTCCTGACTAAGTGCCTTTTCCTGCTTGAGTCTCTGTCCATAATATTGTGCCATGTTGGTTGCCAAATTTATTGGTTCAATTCTTGTGTACCCATATCCTATACTGGCACATAGCTTAACATCGTCAACAAGATTTCTCAATTGCTGTTGAGATGACCCTGGGGATTTTATGGTGTCCTGTATTCTCCCTGTCACCCTATCTGGCAATGTTTGCTCTGATACACCACACATTTTTGGCTGCCTTATACACTTGTTCTATTCTGTTTTCTGACAAGCTCCATAGCCTTAACAAAAGACTCATCTTTGTAACTCCTGTAACCAGACCGCTGAGGTTCAGTCTGAAACAATAGAATATCACTGTGATCAATAAATAGAAGTTATTAACTGATAAGCACTTGTGGCAAGGAATTGACTGTGAAATAAATGGGAATGGCCCTAACAGGCCATCGTAGGGAAAAACGACGAGAAGGCACTTTGCGGCATACAGTATATACAATGTGACCTTTGACTTTGTTTTGCAACCGACACATTAGACTGGAAGTAGACCGCCTTTAACTTTCAGCGCTTGCAGGTTCAATGTCATTATTCATTTCTACAACGTTTTTCACATCAGATATCTACATTAGGAGATGCGCTGTTTGGTAGACAAGATAAACATGAACTTACCGGCTTATGTCTCATTTTGGCACCTTGGGTCGGACATCAAAAAAATGCACGTGCAAATGTTTTGATCAACTGCCAGGGAGCGAGAAAAAACGCGGAAACACGAGATACCACAACAACAGGTAGGCCCTGAAAACAGGTAACGTCACGATACCACACATATTCTTTCTTGCTTTTGGCATTTGTGCCAAGAACAGTGAGGCAGTTTTCTGTATCATCCGTCTGCTGCACGAGCTCGGACACGTTTATTCATGTGTCTGAAGTCAAACGCTTGACCATGTCATTCTGTGTAGAATGTTGTTTTGGATTCGTAACTCAAAGTCTTATTTGCCGCAACTGGGCCCTGCTGTGATGATATTACATTATATATAGAATTATAAAAGAGTATTACCCTTTCGTCACTTGCTAATGCCTTCATTAACCCTTTTCCCCTTAAACTGGCCCAAACTGGCTGATGGTCAAACATCGTCTGCTTCAGTGTTTTCATTTGAATTTTAACAGTAATGAAAGTCTATTTGAATGAGAATTGTAGGTAAGACCTATCAAAATTACATGCCAAGGTCAACTGTCTACGTAGGCGTCGGTTGGGTTCTTAGAAAAGAATGCCGTTGACTCAGTCTTAAAACAAAAGGGAAGGGTTAATAGCGAACTAACACCCAGATACTCGTTTTGTGGATTTTATTAACAGAATATCAAAGCATTTAACATTCCAAATGTCGGTCACATCAGATACATTTTAATTACAGTGGCAAGCACCTGTTTTTGGTAAATGACAAAAACGAAGCAACCAAGGGATAGTGTTATCAGCGATTTCGGTGGTACAATGCCTGAGCGTTTAATGTGCAGACGTTTGAGGGTGCTACTCCGCCAGGTATTTAAAGGAACTGGACAACGGTTTCGGATAAGAAGTAAAAAATGTAGAGTGAATGGACAACGATAGACGACGAACGAACAGAAGACCGATCATTCTAAAATTCAACTGACTGGCAATTCAACTGAGCTAAAGTGACTGAGGGCTTGTTAAAGGATCTGAAAAATTAAACTTTAAACGTGATAAAAGGAAAACTGAACGAAGCAAGGGATCCTACAGTTCCATAAATAATGTCAAAGAAAGAAAAACACATTTTTAAAGCAATTTAAATATGTATTGAATTAGAGCATAAATCAACTATAAAGAAATAGCACTTTATTATGCTTTTGTACCGTTACCACAAGTGGAAAACGAAACAAAAACAAACAAACAAACATAAGTAATTGGATCATTATAATATTTTACATACCACTAAGAGTGTCTTTTAAGAGCCTCTTGTCTGCACCCAGCTTTATCTCGTCAGGGAGATTACCCCCAGATGCAAGGCAAAGTAAGGGTCATGGTCACCTATGAAGCAACCTGTTGTCCCGAGGTCCACAATGGCATTTTGAGATGTGGTACAAGCCACGTTTCCCCCCAAACTGTCCATCTATGCCCCACTGCGGACCATCTCCAATGGTACCAGCCTGGGGACCAAGGCAATCTGAGCTGTGCCGCATGTATTGGTCATTGTCTAGCCATATCTGAAGCCAACCAGTCTGCATGTTAAAGAATTAGAAAAAACAAATTGTACATAAATGGGCCCAATGTCGACAAAAAAGGCAAAAGTGAATTAATACAGCACCCCAGGCCCAAATCACTGTCTCCCGGCCCCTGAAGATGCGGGACTACCAGTGGGTAGGAATTCATCTGGTCTTTCTGCACTAAAATCCTGGTTGTGGTCATTCTTTTAAAATCAGATGATGACACTTTACTTGGCAGATGTGAATGGATTATTATGGCTTATGCTGAAAAACATTCTTTCATGACGTCTTGAAACAAAGTGGATGTGACGTTTGACCCTACGTCTGACCCAATGACCTTTGACAGACATACTGTGAAAAAGTAAGTCAAGGCTGACATAAAAGACTTTGTGTTGATTTTCCTCAGAGCTGTTTCCTTTGAGTATATTTTAACGCATATCTAAAATATACACATGCATAATAGTTTACTACTAACTGTTTTTCAATTAAGTCTTGGACAAAGAACCTTCAACTTGAATGATAATTATAATGATATCAAAAGGACTTCCAAAGGCCGAACTTGGTACAAAAGGTATAACTTTGACCGTTTGACAAATTGCACCCTTTGGCTTGCCCCTTCTCTGTCTTCCCCTTGCTGCCTATGCATGCTACAAAAAGAAACCATATGAGAATGTTTTTTCCAAATAGAATCCACTGCACCCAGCAGCGATTTGCTTTGTTTATGAACACGTACCTCAGAGTACTTGAATTGCGTTCCCACCACAGCAGAAGATAGAAATATTCATAAATATCTTAGAGATATTGCTACCCCAACATTGGAAAAACAAATGGGACTCAGCTAAGCATATCTTTGTTTTAAAGAATTTGTCAATTGAACACATTGTGCCCATTAGACTGATTGTGTCCTTATCCCATTTTTAGTATCTGTAAGACAGTTTTGATGAATCTCAATTGATAAAACCCTAAAATATAAAATTGAGGTCATACTTGTTGTGTGTTGTTTATGGCCAAACACGAACTAAATACACTGTCGTTATGTAAAATGCATGGCTTTGTCTCATGTCTTCATACAAATCTGCTAAGGGTGTTTATTTTAAGACAATGCAGGAAAATGTTATTTTATTATGTGACCACTCAACTCTAAAAATCAACTTATACTGCGGTGACTTATGTACTTAATTGATTGTGCACTCTGCGGCTAAAATGCTTCTGGGGCAAATCTCTTCGAAACTTTAAGACTAAGTGTGAGGCGTTATGTATAAAACTGATCTCGTTTGGTACCAGAAGGCTTCATTTTTCATAATTATTGAGCCAGGTATTTTTTTTTTTCAATAAATTGCTGTCCGCATCGATTTATACAGTATGATCATAAATGACATGTTGATGTGTCAATCTACCATAGACTTACACTCCGAGTAATTATGGTTTTATTTGCATTCAAAATATCAATCAAATTGAATTTATGAATAGCCAAAGGCACATTTGGCCACAGAGCAAAGCCTTTTGACTTGGATCTATTAGAAATGATAGGATTTAACAGAAACTGAAAATTATATAGTGGTACGGTAGATGTCCTTGAATATGAAACATAACCGACACGGAAGGCACACATTTGCAGTGTATTCAGGCCAGCTTTTAGCGGAAAATCAACATGATTGACATATGATATACTTAAACGTAGGTGCTGTGTTAAAACAGTGCTCTGATAAAATGGAAAGGAAAAATGTTAATTATATTTTCAAAGTTCTGCCGTTTAATAAATACATGATCACACGATAATAGCAGGTTTGTGGCCGCCTGCCTAGAGCAAGTACAATTTGTTGCAAATTTTCAGCAGTTGCGACAGGCAGTCTCTGACAGAAACATTATATCAATTACAGAAACATTATTATTTAGATTCGTTGGATTGGAGAAGGCAAAAAAGGCATTTTAACCTATTTCTGGTCAGAGTACGATTGAGTCTGTCGCTTTCCTTTACGCTGGCTGGGTGCATTGCGCCCACCATCCGCCAAGGAAAGCCATTGACTCAGTCATAATCTTGTATAAAGTCTTGCATACAAATCTCAGCAAAAATGTTTCTTAGGAACAAGAAATTTAAAGAAAAAAGTTAAGGCAGACAAAAATTTACATCCGGGCATTTCAAGTGGGAAAGGGTTAACATCACCACACACATGGACTGTATAGATCAGAATCGACATTCTGAACGAAGTTGATTGTTGGAGAAAGATCATACATTCACTACAAATGCCTCATACTGTTGGATCTAATTATCGTCTTTTTTTGCGTCATGACAGCTAAGACAACAGCAATAAATCCCACTTTAATCCATCCTAGCTCAAAATGTATTTGCGTGAGGATAACAAATCACATATGTGTGTAATCGTCATACTTAAAATAATTTAAATGTCTCATACTTGCGTATCTGTGATGTTACTTGTTGCTAAACAATTGAAAGTTGGCCATAAAGCATCCACCTTATAAATATCGATATAACGCACTGATTATTTGTGGTAAAATCATAATTACACTTGCATCTTAATGCTGACATATTGACCAAAAAAAAAAAAAAAAAAAAGGAAACAAAAAAAACGAAACAACAACAACAACAACAACAACAACAAAAACCAAAACAGAACAAACAAAAAACCCAAACACACACACACACACACACACACAACCCCCCCCCCCCACAAAAATAAACAAACAAAACACCCCCCCCCAAAAAACCCCGATCCTACGATTTTTTTATGTTTGGCTTAGTTTTTCTGTTATCCACCCTCAAAGCTCGACATTTCAATTTTTCCTTTGATTTGCAGGATTTTCAATTTCGTCATTTCATAGAAAAAGAACGAAGCAAATATTTGAAAATCGCTGAGTCGTCTGTGCAGTTCAGACATTACAGAATCAAAAGCCGTGAACCGGATTAAATTTTGCCCCGCCGTTTTCTTGGTATAACCATTCCTAGGTGGAGTTCTCGTCGTATTATCCTGTCTGAGAAAACAAGCTTCAAAGACCTTTGATGTTGATAATTTGCTGAAACGATACCGTTTGCTCAAGTTGACATTTGTACATAACCGAGTAAACATCGATTCTAAACATTTGGTGAGATTGTCAATCAATTATTGGCCAATCAAATGAACAAAAGAGCCATTGAAGTACGGAAAACATTATCCAGCGATCTGTCAAACGGCGACAGCAACAATCTGGTTTCAAAGCAGGACATCATTGAGGCGGACCTTTGGGCACGTGACCTTAAGTCGGGAAACGATGGTTGTGTTGCCTTGCTTCGGTGGGGCGGCCAAAAGAGCCATTGAAGTACGGAAAACATTATCCAGCGATCTGTCAAACGGCGACAGCGACAATCTGGTTTCAAAGCATGACATCATTGAGGCGGACCTTTGGGCACGTGACCTTAAGTCGGGAAACGATGGTTGTGTTGCCTTGCTTCGGTGGGGCGGCCGTCGGGCTCTCATGGTCAGTGGACGGATGGCGGGTTTGGTCTTCCAACCCCTACCTCGTCATCCCGTTTTTAGGGATAGTGTTTTATAGTATTTACTCCTATCGGTATACTTTATTTAGTTGGCTTGTAAGACTTGTCTGTACACTTTACTTAGCTTGTCATTATTTTATGGTTGTTTTCTCAATGAGTTTCATTTCTGTTTCGAACCTGAGTTTTGTGTGTTTCCTCTTGTGTTCTCGTTTATGCTTTTTTAGATTTTATTTATTTGTCATTTTATATCCTCATCCTTGGGTTTCGCTAAAATTTTATGTGCATGGGTATTGTTGATTAAAGTGCAAATTGTTTCACGCCTGTCTTTGGTGTGCAGGGCAACTGGGGTGATCCATTGCGGCACGGTCTTTGAAGGGACATCGTCTGACGATTTCCCCTGCTCCTTCAACATCTATAGTCTTCGTTCGTTTGAACTCAAAACAAGCAAAATAACTAAAAAGTAAACCACTAAGGCTGTGATATGTTTGCATCATTTCCCTGTTCACAAAAACACTTTCGGCATGCCTCCTGCATTTGTGGCACCGCCGTGATACCACTGTCGTTTCGCCATGGACCGTTGCTACCTGTAACCACGTGACAGTGATAATGATTGACGGGTGCCATTGTTCCGCTAGGCGGCTGAAAACCAAAAGAATGACACATGGACGTTCAGATGTCCACATGCCTCTGTATTTTTTGCCTTTTTCTCATACTTCTACTTTAGTTCGGACCTTGAAATTTTTCCAACTTCTAGAAAGGAAATTCATCGTGTAAAAACCGTTACAATCTCAAAATCGCCCATGCAAAGGTTTTTGCTGTCTTACCTGTCATTGAAAAGAGCAGCATGCGAACAGATTGCTTGTTTCTTTAAGTTAAATAACATGTTCACTCGATCTATTCTAAAGTGTTCATCCTCCTGTCTTGCTGAAATTATCTCGGGAGAAACAAGATTGTTGTTGAAAACAGACGGCATTAAATTTAGGCCATTTGAGCGTCTTTCCAAAGATGGGCATAATATCAAATACATTCATTACTTGTTCTTGCCGTCTTGAAAGTACACTAAAAGAGTGTGCCACAAAGCAATAACATTCAAAATTTTGTCTCGATTTAATGAACATAATAGAATTCAACTGAAGCTTCCACATTTTATCAGCAGAATCAGAAAAATGAAAACGAAGTGTTGAGATTTTCTGCGGGTTATGAAGAAAGTTTAGACGAACCTCTGCTTGATATAAACAGCAATTTTGCTAAAATTTTCTTCAACTACATTGATGAGCAAATAGCACGGTTAGACAAAAACCACTGAAACAATGGCGCCTCTTACTGAACATTTTGTTTAAACAAAAGGAACAACAGCGACGAGGAACCTCCAGAATTTGAATTGCACTCCTAGAAGATATTCTGAACTGTTAAATACTACCTTAGTTGGTATAAGAGATATTGTTCTTTTATTATTGGAAATTCGACAAGTATGATTCATATAATAGCTTCTAGTTTACGCGCACTCGATCATAGTACTCGCACTGCCCACAGTGTCACAGAATCTTTGGCAAAAAATTCAAGGAATCAGCCAAATGACAATTGAAAAAAAGCTTGTGTTTTTCGCCTGTTGCAAGGAGCGCTTCGAAATCACGACAGAAGGCAGTTTCATTATCGAAACTTGGTCTGTAACAAAGAAATTCCCCAAATTGGCAGCCATTCCTACCGCAGGATTGATGTGATTGTAAGAACAGTGCATACCGATATACATATACTGGACGTCTCAAGCAATTGTTTACATGTACCTCTTCCAATTGTGCCAATGCCAAATGTTTTAAACTTTCTTGTCCATTGCAAAGATAGACTATAAAACATGGATAATTTATCCATTGTTGTTCCAGTCCAATGCCCGGGGAAAAATTATTTGCAGCCTTTCCAGTGGAAGTGTCTTCATAATTCAGACTATGCCTAAAAAAATTTTCATTGTCCAAGCAATCAGTGTATTTCATCATTAGTAATAATCATTAAGAGACCCAAGGTATATCCATTAACCTTGCGTATTTCGAGGACGAAATTGTATGCTTATCCGCTAGGTGGATATTACGATTCTTAGATTCGCGGAGTTTGACTGCTACCCACATATTTATTTTATGTTCGGAAAAGCAGCGAGACTCGAACTTGCAATCTTTGGCACCAGTCGCCTAGCTGAGAAAGGAAGCACACATTTCCACTCTACCAAATTCCCGTTCTTAAAAAAGAATGGTTCAATGGAGGTAGTTATGTGCCAATGCCATATCAACACGGTTATGCGGTTCATGACCTGAGTCGGCATTTTTTTTCCAGAATTGAAGACTAACATTCACCAGCGTTCAGGAAATGCCGAGAATATATTTAATGTTCTAATAGATAACGCGACACGGGAAATTAAAAAGATAGTTTGTTTAAAAAAAAGTAAAAATTTTATTTAAGGGTTTTACATGCACAGACACACACACACACACACACACACACACACACACACATATATATATATATATATATATATATATATATATATATATATATATATATATATATATATATATATGATAACTGATACAAAGGTACAAAGTAAAAGGTTAAAGTGTGATTTTCAAGGACACTTGAAGTAACACGCCACGTAGAAAGAAAGCTTTGATAACCAACTATAAACGAGAAAGTGAAGCATGTTATACTTTCAACTTTTTATGACACTCTTGATTGGTTCAAACATAAGATACGATAAGATAAGACAAGATAAGTTTTATTTCAAGCCGGTATAAATATACAAGGGAGAACTTGAGCAGCATGGGCTCTTGACCGTATATACATGTTAAAATAACTCCTGCTCCATAGCAAATTATAAACAACTGACAGAAAATCACAATGATGAATATATGGAAAAAGTCTTGTGATATGATAGAAATCAAAATTGAAAATCACGATTGGTAATTTAAATCAGACATTCTGAGATCAGTCTAACAGCTATAGCACCCATAAACTCCAGACGCGCCCGTATATTCAACAGGTGTAAGAGCATTCATTCATTTTTGTATTTAGTTATTTAATGTTCGAACGAGCGGGACTCGAACTTGCAACCTTTGGCACCAGTCGCCTGGCTGAAATAGGAAACGCACATATCCACTCGACCAAATCCCCGTTCTTAAAAAAGAATGGTTCAATGGACGTAGTTATGTGAGAGTGCCATGAATAAATGTGCAACAATACATTTACATTTTGAGCTTTTTCCATTTTTAATACGTTTTTGAATTCATTAAGACTCGTGTTTACCTTAAAACCTTAAAGAAGTTCATTCCATAACTTAGCTCCAAAGAATATCAAACTACGGTGTCCACATTTAAGAAACTCAGTCGACACAATACATTTGACTGTCTAACAGCTCCTTTACAAATTCTACTGACAAAGTATTGTCAAAGTATAGTTTGTTGTCAATGGTGATGCCGAAAAGATCAACCCTATCTTGAAAGTATATATTTTAGTCTAAAATTTCTTGTGAGGGGACATTTGCCTCTGGGAAGGGTTGTGCCTGAATCAGTCATGATTGCCAATTTTGATTTCTACCATATCACAGAACTTTTTCCATACTATGCTACCACACTGGCCTGAATGTCTAAAACGTGTAATTAACTGATGTACAGATGCTTACAGTCGTGAAATATCAGACTTTGCCGACAAAAGGTACAAGTTTCGGATCACTAACACAATACACAGACACAGACACAAACACACATACACACACACACACACACACACACACACATACATATATATATATATATATTTATATATATGTATATAAATATATAAATATATATATATGTGTGTGTGTGTGTTAGATCCTGCTTAAAAGCCCACCTCTGCTTAAGTACCCCCTGTTAGAAAAGACAATTTTCCACAGGTCCTGTTGGTGGTCCCTTAAGACAGATTCCACAATATATATGGCGGCGGGTTCTCTTTATTCTTGACTGTTATTCGAGTTACTTATGGAAATTGAATTAGTAGAGTATTCCAATTGAAAGTTCACCCTTTTTGGCCAAAGATTTGGCCAACAGCTTTCCTCGGCTTAAGTTTGGAGGGTTGGTCGACCCCCGCGCCACAGAAAACTATTGGGCGGGTCCCCATGATCGGTTTATCTACATTTTGTAGCAAAGGTGGTTTCTGTTAATATCGAATTTAAGTAAAACATTTATGGAGACAAGTTATACCCGGCAGCTTTTTGGTGATTTCATTAAGAAAGTACTTAATATATGACTTTGATTTATCGTCCCTTTGGTGTTCCAACGGGGCCACCTCAATCCCAGTAGAATATCATCCTCTCCATCTTGCTTAGCATTCAACGCAGTTTGCGATGGAATCCAGACTCAGTTTACCCGAAAATGTGTAAACGATAATGCTAACTCCACGAACATGCACGTTTGAGGAAGTTATCGAATACACAATACTTTTTGTGTAAGTCTTCACAAACATTATGAAGCACACATATATCGTATACTCACATAAGGACTTTAGTTATCATCCCCTTCAAAACAATAAACATTCAAAACCCTGCCTTTGGATACTCTGTAATTGTAACAAAGTTTGGCTTTGTTTTCGTGTGTTTGTGTTTACGTACACATATTTTTGCTCACTTTCTCTCTTTATATACACTCAGGTATTTGCTTTACAAAACATGTGCATGGAGTACAAAAATGAAATACTCATACATACAAAATTACATTCATGTATACATACATACTAGAGCCTGACCGAACCCGAACAACCGAACCCGAGTTTACCGGGTTTCAGGATTGAAGCCCGGCTCGGGTTCGGCTTTTACAGTCACTAAACGTTAGGGTTCGGTTATCATTGTCAATATTGCCAATAAAGTTACATAAGAAGGTCAGTGAGCTTACTTTTCGTACTTGTATACACCTTAAACAATGCAACAATCGCTACTTTCCAATGAAGTGCGTCACATGGGTTGCATTAATCGCCTGAATTACATTAACAATAGTAATGCCCCAGTGCAAAAGGGTAACAGCTACAAGCCCTGTTTAAACAAAGCTTTAAATGAGCATTCTAAGATGTCTAAGTTTATTTATGGCATGTTTGAATTGCATATACCGAACCCGAACGGTGCCCGGTTCGGGATCGGTAATGTGTACCGAGTACCGAGTACCCGGTTCGGTTTCAAAATACATGTTCGGTCAGGCTCTAATACATACATACATACATACATACATACATACATACATACATACATACATACATGCATGCATGCATGCATGCATACATACATACATACATACATACATACATACATACATACATACATACATACATACATACACACATACATACGATTACTGAAGTCTTGAAATTACATTGATTGTCGACGATTGGGATGCTGTGTACCACATTAAAGCTACTGAGGGCTACGTAAACACACTTTCTTCCATGTGTTCCTCGCTATAAGCTGAGCTCCAGATGTCCGCCAGACAAACACTCGAGTGGAACCGAAAAAATAGTATTAATGGCAAACACAGGTGAAGTATAAGATTCCAAGCAAGGGCACCAAAGAACAGGTGTTGTGCATATTCTTTTACTTCTTTTACTTGTAAAGTCTGGAAAAGCCACATTGCTATGTTTGCAATGATGAGAAAGGTGACGCTGCCTCGACCGGCTTTCTTGTCCCTGTCCTCCTGGGTCTCTGAGTAGCGCTGCATGCCATCTATAATAAACACTGTCTGTACTATCGCCTGCGCGCTACTTACAATGCAGGACACCAGCTGAATACTGTAGACGCCCATCTTTCCCTGGATTTCGCCGTTAACCATTAAGCTCGAAATACATAGAATTGCAAACATGTCATACAGGAAGAGCCCGGACATAGATACCACCAGCAGGTAGTTGTCTATACTGTTGGGTCTCGAGGAATCAAACGCAAGGTTGTACATTCTGATTACAGCAACAACAATGCCGATAAGAACAGCAGTACACGCCGCCAAGTAAGTGCCAAAGTATATAAATGAAGCCTTATCGCTATCTCTGCGGGAATAAAAGAAGAACATGGCGATGGAAACCATGATTCCAGACAGAAATATCATGCCCAGGAACAAGCCACGGTGCGATTTGTCAAAGTCCACCCCAGTATGTTTCATTTGAGCTTCTTCTAAAACTCTCTCCTTTTTCTCTTGGTACTTTCTCTTCAGGTGTTTTTTGATAGTCTGCACCAGGTCCCGGGTGCACTTGACGTCGGTACTGCTAGCCATGCTATACATCGTGGCAACGGCAATAAGACTGTACTCCAGCACACAGGGGAACAGGTACGGCGCGGCTTTCTTTAGAAGGCTTTCGTCATCCACGCAACTACTGTTGCTGCCTGTAGGGTAGTGACGATAAAGTATCTCAATATACAGATTTTTCACCTCAACACTTAATCACACTAATACTCAATATATGATACCACACTTGTGGATTTCACAAGTTGCGAAACTAAACAGAAATACCCCTAATGCAAAACACTATCATGTTTATCTTTTGTAAGAATTAACCAAAAGGGGTCTACTGGCATATATATGGTGGAATGGGTTTAGCGGTCCTTGGTAATGTATCATAATCATACAGACAAAGAGCCGGAGAAAGTGATATATATATATATATATATATATATATATATATATATATATATATATATATATATATATATATATATATATATATATGTAATATATATAAAGAGAGAGCGAGAATGTGATAGATAGATAGATAGATAGATATAGATAGATAGATAGATAGATAGACAGACAGAGAGATAGATAATTTGAACCGAGCAAGCATAAATTAACCTTGTCATGATCATTGCTAGGTTTTAGAGTCAGTCACTATCTTTCTTTGATGATGTTGTTCGGTGCAATTAGGTATGTCGGGAAATGCATTTTTATTCCTCTTAAACTACGGGCGCAGTTTCAATAAAAAGTGTTTTTTGCAAGGTATCAGAATTTTGAATCATTATCATAATAACATATAAGCATATCTTTTGTTCTGATCAGCAGGCAAAGAAAATAAAGCTATTTCGTCTTTCCCTTACTTTCTGATCCGTAGATAATGTCATTGCTGGGGGCAAATGCATAGTATGAGCTTTCATTGAGTGAATATTCCAACTCGAAGCTCGAGGCTGCGCTGTGCACGTGATGAGCACCTTCCATGGTTTCACGTACCAGGATGCGAATCCATATGCAAAAATTGGTTGTCAGTACATGCATGAATCCAAATCGCACAAACCCTTTGTGCTTCTTTACATTGACCTACAAATGAATAAAATGACATTCACTTCAGACAGGTTATTCGGTATGGCGCAGTGCAGGTTCTACATATAAAACTATCTATCATTTAAGACCTGCTTCCTCCTCTCTTAGAGGTAATCCCAAATTTACATCGTGCCAGTTAGCCTTGTAATAGTTTGCAACATGTGATTCAAACAAGCCCAAACAGATTTCGCCTGCACAGCAGACGTCACTTGCTTTTTTTCTCTGTGCGAGTGGGAGATCAGGGTTTTACACTCTCAAGATTCTGCCATATAAGAGGACAAATGCAATTTTGATTAACTTGAGAAATATGTATCGTGACTCATTGAATGGTATATACATACAAGAAGACAGACTCATAATAAAAGGTATCTATCCACTGAGCAGTGACATTTTCTTCTAGAACACACAAAATAAAAATATCATGATTTTATGTTAGTTGTATCATCTCCTCTTATTCTTTACGAATAAAGAAAATAATTCCTAATGAGATAAACGACGAATGAATAATCGCATATTAATTTATTGGTAATAATATCCAAGAGTTTTGATTGCTCCTTACAACAACATTTCTTGACATGTAAATATTTTGAAACTGGCAACATTGCGAAATAATTCCAACTGTCTTCCGGTATATCTGTTATTATAGTGTCCAAATATTACGAGTCCTTCACCTTGTCCTGTTACTTGATAAATAATACAGCGGTACTGGTTGGTAGGCTTTAGTGACAAAACCTTGCAACGACTGCAGTTTATTAATAAAAGACGACAATAATTTGTGACGTGGTGTCCCTGTATTCTTGTGACTTACACAAAAATAACTATAGACATAAATCTTATCAGGGCCAGAAATTTCTATATCATACTAGCTGCGCCAAGTGCATAATCATGCATAGCAAATAAAAAATTTCTGGAAAAAAATTGATATATGTACTTGTTTTTGGACAAGCGCATCGACCGTATGAATTTAACAATCTGTAAATCTTTGGTGAAGATGCTTGCATAACGGATAAATTACAATGACGTCAGATATCTGCAGTGGGACGCCACATATTTGCCGTATAAGATACAGAAACACTTTGGGACTTGCGTTATATGTTCATAATAATACGTTTTAGGCACACCTATTATTTCAAAGCTCGTGTATCTGATTTCGACAGTTGTCGCAAAAATAAAAGAAACGCCTCTTCAAAGGTTTTATCATTAACTGTTGTCAAATTGTGTTTGTCTTTATGATGATTCATATGGCGAGGAGCTACCATAAAAGGCTTAATCTTTTTTAATTTTTTATGTTTCGTTAGAATTGTAATTCATAAATCATATTCCCCGACAGTTCAAACGATCAACAATCTAAGCTTCCAAGATCAAGCCAAAGACAAAATTTTCTGAATTCATCTCTTGTCATTGCGTTCAAAAGAACATAATATAAATAATGTTATCTTTCAATTATGTGATCAACGCCTAATACTTTCAGTGTGATGTTGGGAGAAGCAACAGCTTCCATGGCGCTGCACAGACAAAGTGTGCTGCGGAGAGCTGTTGACCTACAGTAGCCTTTTCTTTTCACGTTTTGGTATAGTTTATTCAAATTTAGTGTTTCCACGAGGAATGTGAAACTGCAGTCAAATATATTAAATATTTAAGACTACGTTTTAGACTGAGCAACAATTTTCCTCGCCGAGGAAGACGGTTCACCTGGACTAGTATACCTGATGTAGCTACAAACATACCGGTACTTGAATGAAAGGCCTTTTTACAAGGAACATGAATCTAGCACCGCCATTATAATTCAGTGCAGTTCGGTTTTAGTAAATCTACCTTAGTAGCAGTTGGAAAGAGTTAATTCAAATTAGCATAAATTAGCTTATGATAAGCATCGAAGGAGCTCAGATACTGTTCATAATGTTCTCCAACCGGTACACATAACATTTGTATCGGAAAATGTTTGGATTGACTCTTGTTGACTTGGATTCCAATTGCAAAGGAACAAATTATCCCCCACCCATATCCCATTTTCGAAATATACTGATTGAGAAACACAGTAGAATATTGACCGGTTGCTAAATTTTATAATTATGCTGTGGGGGAAAGTCAGGTAGAAGATCGAGCCCGAACTACAATTTATTGCTCAGTTACAAAGCGTACTGGCACACTCACAGGCCGGTTTGCCGTTGTACATTTGTCAGTGTGTAATCCTGATATGTCTTATCCACATTAATCTGTGATTCACATCATATGTTTCCAATTCGTGAGACACTTGAATGATGTGAGTAGGAAAGCAATACGGTTTCGTTGGTAAATTCTTTTACATTCAATGTCAATGAACATACCGATAAACGTCAGTTCTAGACAAAAAGAAACTAAAAACAATAAGATATTCCAGCAAATGATTTCAAATTGTAACCACAGTTCTATGATGCTATATGAGGTATATTCTTGCGCATTTGAATAAAAGAAAATAAAGTTAATATATATCTGTAATTAATGCTTACCCCTTTTCCTTCCATAAATCAGTGAACAAACCAAATGAAAACATTAATTGTAAGGGCCAAATATTCAAATAACCACTGAAATCCGTCCAGGGTGTTTTGTACGCTTCCACTGGTACGCGATATGGTAAAATGGAACATTGTTGACTCAGAAAACTTTTCCCGTCGACTGTTTTTTTCGTAAACCGTTTTGTGTCTTATCCTATCTTTTGTGTAGCTCTCAGGCTTGCCTAGTCATACGTCGGACACCGAATTACATTTGTCGTCACATGAAAGCACCAGAGAACGTTATCATTCTTAACTGGGAAAACCCGCTGGCGATTTTGAAGGTGCAGTATATTCTAAAAATTTAAAAGTGAACATGCCATTTGCATTTTCAACCTGGAGGCGGATCTTTGTGGCCGTGGTTGTACAACGTCTAGATTGATGCCAATGTTACTCATTGAAATTTCATGCCTTTTACTTTATGATTTGTTTACTGCTTAAATCTAAGGTTACTTTTTCGTCTTAGATTTGTGTTTGACGTCCATATGCATACCCCAAAACAACTGTCTGCCTATTCAATTTTCCTTCCAATGTTCTACGTTTATTTTTCAATTACATATATTTCAAATACCATTTTCAGACGCTTTCCACTGTGCTCAGCAAAAATGTACATAACCATGTTTTGCATTTGAATATTATTGATACCCTCCCACATACGCATGTGACATATAAAGTACGGCACAAGATATGTAACGGTAGGAAATCCATCAATCTTACCTGTGAAAATTTAAAGAGGAAAAACGTCTGGACGAGAATAAATACCAGATGGAAGAACATAGGCCAAGCAACACGTCTGGGGCAATTTGGTGGTATATGATAATTCAGGACATACTCAATTTCCAGTGCGACGTAGATCAAGTTCCCGATGCCGAACACTGTAATTGATAAATCGTATATAGGGGATGTACATTGCACCATTTTGGCGGAAGTTTTAATATCAATTAAAAAACTACAAGGCAACATAATATTCATATACTTTTGACAAACATTTACCAGATTTGTAAATGGAAATTATACTCCATATCGTCATTCCATTAGCACAATCTGACTTCCAGGTGGCCGAAGTTCCCCTTGGGAAGCAATTAACTGACACACTTTAAACTTGATACAAATGTAATTTGTGTTACCATACACACAATATAGGTTTTTCAGGAAGGTCATCGTTTGCAATATATGAAAGCTTTCATGCAGAATAACCTTCATTACGGATAGCACACAAATAAGCAGGTCTTTTGTCAGAATTAAATTTTGTCTGTAAAACCGAGGGTTTGAAAAGTTTGTATGTATATGTTCTGCTGGCATCGCGGCGTACATATACTCTTTTATATCTTGGTTTGTATTGCACTTTTCAATTTTATTAATTACAAAATAAATAATGTCATTTTTTGCATTACGCGAAACAGAGCTTGTATTCTTTCACAAAATTCTGAGCACGGTTTGCGAACTTAATTCAGATTGTGGCCCTGACATCCTTGAATCTGCATCTCCGTGCACGTGAGCAAAAAGTGCGGGACTAAGCTGGGTCAGCGCAGGTAAGGCAATCCCTCTGCGTCCCTATGTAATTATATACTTCTTTTAGGAACTTGCTGCCAAAGTATTCAATTGAAGGAAAAAATTGCCACTCAGGGTCATCAATATCGCATACAGTTCTAGGCACAATTAGAATATTATTAAATTTTTTAAAATCACGGACACTTATGTGTAGTGATCAGATAGACTTCATATTCTGGAAGCGAGTTTTCTGTGGGATTGTTCAGAAGCCACTCTGTGTACCAGGCACAACTCATTTGACTAAACGTTACTGGCAGTAAGTGACCCTGCAAATCCTGACATAAAGACCAGCATGTGTATCCGAACAATCAGACGGGGAACCATTTGGCTGAGAACTCGGGACAAGCCATTGGTGGTGGTCCAACGTTAATGGTCATGATCGTGAAACTAAGTTCACCAGATAATTTTCCCTAACAGCTTGTTCCGAACATTTTTCCCGTAAAACTGAATTGTACAAAATTCTTACACACTGCTCCAAGACGTAGGTAGAAGCTTGTTCCTTCATGAGCCAAACTAGCTGTTTGGTGATTTAAGATGATGTATTTTTCTATGGTTTCCATATCATCAAACTGATTGTCTGTGTCTGTCATCTGACTTCGAGAATCGTCAAGTGTGCCCCCGCGGCGACGTATCCCTGGTGCCACGGTAATATCGTTGTTTGCCACGGTAATATCGTTGTTCACCACGTTTTCGTGGTGATTGTAGTTATCCTCCTGTTGAAATTTACTTTCATCTGTTTCCACGCTTTTACGTTCAATAGTAGGTATATTTCCAGATGCTCCATTCTCCAGCTCTTTCATTTCGTCCAACGCATCTGATGAAGCACCAGAAATCACTGACTTTGGCCCACGTTTTGAAAAGATTACGTCACCATTACGTGGCTGTATATGTTTATTGTTTGTTTCCGTTTCCCTGTGGTCATGTTTTGGATTCGAACCTTTATGCAGATTGAAATATTGCAAATATAACAAAAAGATTGAGGAGAAGCCAAATAAGTACACCAGAAATATCTGCAAATAGAAAAATGATAATTGATTGCGGGGTGTAGAGCAAATATTAATCACGAACATGGCCCCTAGAAAAATGTACCATTTAGCAAGGTGCGGCACATTTTGACCAAGGACAATTCTTAATTGATGGTTACACAAACAAAGTATTTGGTCTCTTTTTTAATAATGTATCAGCAAATACCAAATAACAATGTCTCTGAACGCAAGCTCTGATAACGCGTTCACTCAATTTAGGGATGGCTATCTGCCTTAGCATCCAATCGTGCTTTGCCACTCAGCTCGAGTGAAAAATTAATTAATCGCTGCTGCCTTCAAGCTAGTCTGTTCCTCAAGATGAATTTTCTAGCATATGCGTATCTCGTATTTTCATGAAATGTCACATAAAATCTACTGACAACAGGTTCAAGGTCATTTCATGTTAAACTATGTCCCTGAATTTTTTTTTTTGCAAATTTATCTCGGTAAAGCTAACAACAACAACAACAACAACAACAACAACAACAACAACAACAACAACAACAACAACAACAACAACAACAACAACAACAACAACAACAATAATAATAATAACAATAATAATAAAAATAATAATAATAATAATAATAATGATAATGATAATGATATGATAATGATAATGATAAAGATAATAATAATAATAATAATAATAATAATAATAATAATAATAATAATAATAATAATAATAATAATAATAATAATGGTGATGATGATGACGACGACGACGATGATAATTATTATAATAATGAGAATGAAGCAGATGCAAACTAATAAAAAGTATTCTTACTCCAACGATAATTTCTGTTCGCCAGCTGTCGCGAATAGCTTCTGTCACAGGGAAAGCCACGCCCACCAGGATAACCAAAACAGTGTAAATGCCACTTAAAACTTGTGGCAGTTGACGCCTGTCATTGTAAAATAGAAGATTTTATAACATTGAAACCAACCCAAGCCACCCAAACAGAGTGACCAAAATGAGGAAGACTCTTGATACCTGCCATTGTCTAATATAACATGGCTTTTTTTTTAAACTTTTCTTGTACACGTGCGCATATTTTGTCGACAGGTCGTGACAGGCAATATAGAATATCTGGCGTCATGAGTGTCTAGACAATTTAGACCAATTCTCTTCACATGTGACCAGGCATTTTTGTTTACTTTTGTACAAAGATAATTAATTTTAAACTAATGAGACACTGTTTTTTAAAACATTATCATATGAATGCGCGTCCATGAAATCTTCGATGTCAATTCTGACGTAATGCGCTATGGAATTCTGAGAATTTTGAAGATGAAGCTACACTAATGCGCGAAAAGCTAAGATAAATGTTTAAACGCACGGCGCAATTAGTAAAAATATATAATGTAAATGGTTCAGTCTTTGGTTGGCGAGCTGATATTTGCATCAAACGCTTTATGGTAAATTTTGACATGATAAACATAAGTACAGTAAGAACAATTCTAAAATGAAAGTGCCATCTCAAATGAACATTTTCAACGCATAGGAAGGAATGAGACATTTTGCTAGGCTGCCTGAAAGAAATATCCAGCATGTTTGATTATAGCTTGCTCCATCATAAGTATATTCTGAGACCTGTTTTGGTGTCATACACTGCACCCGTTGGTGTTGTTTGAATCTTTTAATAGGAAGATCTTTGGTGGCATATCTTAAAAAGAACTGTCATATGAAAAAGCACCTGTGAAGCGAGGATTTTCAAACCGGTTTGGTCATTTTTTTTTGTCAAATTGCTTCAAACAGTACACACAATTAATATGCAAAGGCTTTTCGGATTTTACGTTTCTCAAAAAAAAACCCTACATCACTTCAACAGCCATGTCTGTGCAAGAGGAAAACTATAATGTATCGACTTCCATTTTTAAAAGTTGACAGCCACACAGAAAGCATCAGCACTGATGTAGCGTGCAGTGTGAGCAAGCTGCATGCTGATCTCCGGGTAACTTCACTGGGACAACGAAGCTAAAAATTGCGGTTCAGTTTTACAAATATCTGTTGCTATTGGAGGGAAGGACATGTGTGCACAAGATGACGTGGACGTTGAACTGGGAGGGAAAGGCAACCGTAATTGTTTATGTACACATCGGTGATAGTGTAGTCACGGAATATGCCACATCCTGCTTTCGATAGCACGGAGTTTGACTCGGCTGGAAACGCAATATCATTTATTGGTGAACAGTGTCATCTGCCAGTTGCATATTTGTTTGAATACAATTCCGTGGTAGT
>OZ026618.1:32067348-32204848 GCA_964020975.1 Hermodice carunculata
TACTAATAAACTGGTCCTCCAAACAAATTTGGTTGACACAATCAGGCGAAATGTGGGATGGACTTATATAACAGTATGTGCTACAACTGGATATAATGGCACAAAAACCTGCTAAATTGAGGGCATCATTGAAAAAGAGAAACAACAATGTAACCTCACAGATTTAACAATAATATGGTCTTACAGTTACAAAATGTTCATAAAAATTTCACTCATACATATATAATGCATTATTCAAAATGCAGAGATCAACTACAACAATATAGTGTGTGTGTGTATGTTCTGCAGAGAGCACCACCTGTAAAGTAGACTTAGTATCTAGCTCGCTACCAGTGGAGCCACCTGGTGGGTAGATCAACCCAGCTTCGCTGATTTGGTATGAGTTTTACACTGGAAGTGGTGTCAAGTGTAACTTTGTTCAACGAGAAAAACTCTCAGGTGGAATTCACCTCCTCAAACATCTCCTTTTCGTGCCTGTGCACACAAATGCTTCACTCTTATTTTGCTTTAAGGGTAATCACTAAATATTCATACATCATGCAGAGGAGGGTCCCGTGTTGCCTCTTCTCAAATATTTACTGCCCAGGGTTCTCTGTCCCGGTGACATTTTATTCATATGTTTTCCCAATCCCCAAGAATTATTCTGGTTCCTGATGCAAGAAATAGAATACTGCTGTTCTCAAGTTGTCCACAACTCTTGCACTGCAAGAACCTTGTATAACACATCCATACAATAGCACACAAAAAGGATTGACATAACAGACGTTTAAATATCCGAACTTCAAAATACCAAGACAGAAACACAGGAGATATCGAAAATAGGACCCTTTGCTGGATACAACACAGTGCACTGTATGCAAACAAGTTTGTTTGTTTGTTTTGTTTTTTTTGAAAACGAGAATTAGCAATATTTACATCTACCCACCAACTCTTCCAGCATCCCTTATTGAGAACAAGATAGGTCATCTGAGCAACAATGCATATTTTTAAACTTCGCATTCTATTGTCTTCTACATGAAATTTACAAATTGATCAGCGTTCTAAACATTTGGCCTGATCATGTTTCTCTCGGATTGGACCTTTTTACATCGTAATGTTTGCGC
Source organism: Hermodice carunculata (assembly GCA_964020975.1). NCBI lineage: Eukaryota > Metazoa > Annelida > Polychaeta > Eunicida > Amphinomidae > Hermodice > Hermodice carunculata. The sequence goes on from OZ026618.1 coordinate 32,068,452, forward strand.
GAATCATTTTGCTTCCATTACCATATTTGCGTACATTAACGTAACTCAATCCTAATATTATACTGAATATCGTGCAAACTAAATTCATAACTGATGGTTTTACGGACAACGCACATACCGTAATCCATACCTTCTACGATGTAGACCACATGTACATGTACTTGACCCACGCCTTGTTGCCAGTCCCGGCTGCATAAAGTGTATCCCCTCGTTCACACTTGGGTGACTTTTAAACGGACTTATTTCGATGGGTCTCAAAAATGATAATAAAGTCCGTTTCCACACAGTAATTGGAAACACAAACGGCTAGTCTCTAACTGACGTTAAAGAAATTAACTCCTTGCAAGAAAAAATTGAAAGACGCTTCCATTAAATATCAGCATTGCTGCAAGATGATTGGTTAAATCTGGTAGCATTGCTGTCTGATTCACGGATATATCGTATCAAATATATCGCATTATTTTGATTAAATATAAGTCATTATGCATGTTAGCGTGATAGCATCGTAAACGGGTTGACACATGTATGGTTGGTTTGCTAATATCTTTGTTTGTGTCGAGCAAGCAGCGGTTTAGCATGGACTAACGTACTGAGAGAAAAACAAACAGAACCCCTATTCACTCAAACCAATCATACATTGATGTGAAACCGGCCAACCGTCCCGGATCTTCCGGGTCCGTTAAACTTTACCCAGAATTTAATAAAAACCAAACCACTAGCTCAAACATAACCATCTTTGTTATAGAGATCAAATATCACATGTTTGAAGGGTGCATCGAGAACATTGATATTTCATTGTACTTTATGTTTATTAGTGAATTGTTTTACAGCTAAATACCCACCTGCTTACACAGGTAAGAAAGTAATTAATCTAGTTTCTACTGTGCGGGACTTTTTCTGCTAGACAGTAATTTTTGTCATTTTACATATACCGGCAATGAAAGTAATTACAAAAATAAAAAAGAGAATAATAACGGCTTCATTCAACCATGGACTACGGAGAAATTAAGTTTTAATGTAAAACACATACACAAAAACCACAGCACACATCTGTTTTGTCCAATAGTGATGTACAATGTCCCCCCCCCCCGTTAAAATATCAAACAATAATATATGTCATTGTTTTTGTGTTTACCATGCTTTCTTTCTTTCTTTCTTTCTTTCTTTGTCTATCACCTTCCTTCTTTCTCAACATTTATATGGAAGCAACAACCGTCTGTCTGACCTCATAGCCACTTAGCACAGTACGAGTGTATGTAGCTTTGTTGCTATAATAATGCATCAGATACACCGTACAGCTTGTAGGATGACTCTGGGTAACTCAGTGTCACTGCGAAAAATCAGTTGTAATGATTGAGAAAAATGCACATTTCGTGGGAAAAAAATATGTTTTTACAACGATATACATTTTGGTAAGATAACCTGACTTGACGCAAAAAGCGGTAAAACGAATTTGGCAGCAAGCGTATGAATAAGTACGCAACTGTCTTAGACAATGCTATAGACTCGTGCTAGTTTGCGAAATTTCTTGCAAATTGATTCGCACATATTTGAAAGAGACGGGTCATTTCTAATGCGCCATTGACGAAACTAGAAGAAACAGTTTCGCTTTTCTCAACACATTTCCTTACATGGACCGTTTGATTTAATCTGCACCTTAAAAAAAACGAAATTAAGTTTTCTCTCCATTGTTAGTTTTTGTGGGAACGAGTATGAACATTAGTCCTTCCTGACAACTCATATAACACAAACTGTAGTGCTGTGCTTACACCGGGACTGCAATTGTTATATATCTGTAATTGCACATCTCTCCGGACGCATATTTTTGAGCTTCTGTGACCGGATCGAGGTGCAGGGATTTAAGTAGCATATTTCTCTAAGCATTACTTTGGAAATCAAATGTTACTCACGGCAGGGAGGCGAAGGCTCCCATTCTGCAGGGTAACGCCCATCTGACATATAGGACCACGATCGCGACAAACAATTAAATATAGGTCCACCCAGACATTAGCCAACATGAATAAACATAGAGGTCGCTTCATATGTGTCATCCTTAAGCAGTCGAATAAAATCTTGGCGGTCATAATGATAATAATAATAATAATAATAATAATAATAATAATAATAATAATAATGATAATGATAATGATAATGATAATAATAATAATAATAATAATAATAATAATAATAATAATAATAATAATAATAATAATAATAATAATAATAATAATAATAATAATAATAATAATAATAATAATAAAAATAATAACGTATTGCTAATACTGCCCCTTTACATTGGTGGCACCTCTAGCAGGGTGGGACCCACCACGGATGTGCCAAAACTACACATGAGTAATAAGATATACAAACACACACTTAACGTGAGAAATCCAACCTACTTAAACCTTAAGAATCAGGTCAGATCTTGCGGGTCATCGGCTGACTTCCGCGAAGAACACCATGATTCAATGAGAAACTTTTTGCAAGTCACGTCAAACAGTTTCGTTGTTAGAGATAAACTCATATACTTGTACCACATGTGCTCCATACCGTGATCCATTAGTGAATTTTCTAACACAAGTACATTCCTTGCTCTTATATGGTTCAGCTTGCAACATATAAACATAGGATGAGGAACATCGTTTTCTTGCTTGCATAAATCACGGGTTTCATTGTCTATACCCCATCTGGCACGGTCGTCATTTAATCTTAGACAACCAACCCTGGCCAAAGATTTTCACCTGATTCCAATGAAGAAATTATAGATCGTTATTTTATAACTGTAATGTGTATAACCCCAACAATCGACAGGTAGGGAAAAGCTGTTCCATAGCGGGGCCCTACACATGCATATTACACACAGTAAACCCGAACTTTGAGAGAACCGTATGCAGATTATATGAAATTTAACACAAATTTTATTGAAATTGAAGAGGTGTATAGGCCAATGGATGTATGGATTCGCCTGAATCTGTTTTGTTTTTCAAGGTTCCGAGGGACTGAAAAATAGAGTAATGACTGCTTTTAGTGTGCCGATTACGGACTAATAAAATTTTTTAACTCCAAAATTTACGCATCAAATAGGGGTGATCAGGGTTGGTTTAATTTCTTGACGCATGGCCTTTCATGCCCATGGCGCATACTTGTGAAACCTAGCAACCCGTGCTATTTGGGGTTAGGTGTAAAAAATTAGGTCAGCAAAGCCCATTACATTACAGTGGACCTAAAAGTCATAAAAGTTTCACCCTGCAATACGAGGAAGAATTTTGTATTTATCTAATCTACCTGAAGTACATTTATAGTCATTCAGCAATTAAACCCTTGTGTGATAAAATAAAAGTCTAAAGCTTATTTGACAACATATAGAGAGGTTAAATTTATACCTGCTATATTAAAAAAGGTGAAGGTCGTGGAAAGTGACCACAAGATGTGGGCGGTCAACAATGAACATGATGGGCAGCACCATCTTTAAGAGAATTTAAAACTAACCCAGATTTTTCCTATTCTGCCAGATTTTGCACATTTATGAATACCATCGTAGAAAAAGTAACTGAATGAATGAATAAATGAGTAGATGATGATGATGATAATAAGAATGAACTTATTAATCAATTGAATAATACTTCACGCATTGAAATATTCAGCCAAAAGTCGTTCTTGTATTACAATTACCCCCTGTTCTTAATTTAATGACTTCCAAAAACAAAGTTTCTACTCATGTTAACGATTTTTTTCTACTAATTTTATCTTGTCATCCAGACCAATCTATGCACGCAGGAACGAATTTTCTCGATGAGCTTTCAAATATTTTTAATGCGGCTTTGGAATATTATGAAAGTGCACAGTCATGGTATTTCCTTGAAGGCTGTACAGACTGGGATTCAGAGCACACTAACCCTAAGTAAACACTTATTTAATATTACTTATAAAAACAACCTGTCTCAAATAATCAATTAATTTTCAAATTTCTACTCCGATTACATATTAGATTTTATAATTACATATTCTCCAGGCTTCATCTTAGTTCTTGGCATTTTACCTCCTATATCCACGTCTAGTTGTTATGCTGTTTACTTTGTATGGCACACTCGCCCTATTTTCTATGGAAAAATCGTTAAAACGTAGAACTTAAGCTATAAAGAAGTAAACTTTGACCAGGTCAAAGGTTGAGTACCGCACTGTGGGATGTGGCCTTCGATACGTTTGATGAAATCCTTGCATTTTCGTATAATCCATTCATGACAGTCATTACACAATATATTCCTTCCTGAGATATGACAGTACGGCCTAAGGACAAGCCCTGGATGAACTGTAACTTTTAACGTTTGATGAGAAGGACTCAAGCTTCGAAACATTTCAAAAACGCTAAACATACACTGTGCACGATCGGAACGCCGATATATCAGTTGTATAAATGTACCAGAAACGAAAGTGTTTTGGCAAACAATCAAACAAACAAAAATGTTAAAGGTTATTTTAGGAAATTGCGCAATGAAATATCATGTACAGGATGTGTTGGAAGTTTTTAGTGCTTCAAGTCTGCAAGGAATAAGCCTGTTCATATCAAGTTGTACTGAATTTTTCCGAACCGTAGTTAATTATGCATTCCATCGTTGGCCTGATTGTCCAATCAGCTAGTGGCCTAGTCTGACCTAAACCTTCGTGTTTACAACGGATGCCATGACTAACGCTTGTGATTACAGCATGGTTTGTGCTAAACAGTGCAAATCTTTTACCTAAAATGTCCCATTAGCAGTGAAACGTGCATTTTTTGTTTGTTGAGGGTTTGATATCTTATTAAATCCAAGCATATTCTGTGTTGTACTTCCTGATCCTTCCACAACGTCGTAAAATCCGGTCAGCGTGGTTGAACACAATGTGTAAACAAAGCAGGGTTCGTGTCCCGACGTGAACCGAATAAGCCCGAGTTCCATGAACTGGTCTATTGCCAATGGGCAAGGGCAGGAACAGAAGGTTCAAGAACTGCCTAAAAGAGGGCCCTGCAGTCAGTGGATGGCTAGGGTTGTATATTCCCATTACGGTCCATTGTAATTTGCAAACTTAATAACTTAAAAACTACTGCACATATAAACACCAAATTTCAGGCAGTAAATCTAGATGCACAACTAAATACCTCATAAAAGCATATAACCACAGCTACAAAAGTGACTAGTTAATTTAAGGTTGCTTTAATATACAAATTTATGGGAATACACAGCTCTAGCCCTCCAAATGTTTGTGTATTCAGCTGTGTATTGGAGCAAATATACATCTAGAAGCTAATTCTAACCTTTCCTATTATTTGCTGACAATAATCGGGCTAGGTATGTCTAGATATCTGAAAGTTATTCAGTAAATGTTTGGCAACTTTTCTTGATTCTTTGAAGAAATCTAACCCGTAGCATGCGTATAAGAAAGAAGATCGTCAATGACAGTTTAACTATAGGCCAATGTCACTTCTTTGCAAAATTTCCAAAGTAATGGAACTGTATTGCCTGCCTTCCACAAAGTGTGGCATAAAAGCTTACGTTTTAAGAAGGCTAGCCCCGTCTAAAGCGATTTAAACATGAATTGTCTAGAAGTGTTCTTCGTACATTTTATATGTCAATGATTAGCCCCATACTTGAGTCCGGTTGTGTCCTATTTGACAGTTGTTGTCCAACATGTACTGGTGGATCACACCACAATAAATCGTATTTCTTTACTCGCTGGTCTGGGCTGGGATATGCTAGCAATCCGTAGGAGATATTTCTTGTCTTCTTGTATAAAAACAAACACGCTGCGCCTCTGTTGTCTAATCTAGTGCCCCCTTCTTCTGGAGAAAAAACTACCGGTCACCACTACAGAAATTCCCCAAATCCAAGACAAATTAAGATAAAACACAACAGTTCCGAGGGATCTGTTGTTTTGTCCGCAGTTCCATTCTGGAATGAACTTATAGTCAAAATTCGTCCTTCTCTAAGTCTTTTCACAACCAAACTAAAATGTTTGCCATTTGAAAATAACCACTCTTTACTTGTGCACGGGCAGTGTTTCAAAATATATGCCCCACTTACTAATAAAAATCCATTCTTTGTTAAATTATCACTTTCATAGAGTTAATAGTGTTGCCGATTCGTTATTTCGAGATCACAACCACACCGTTTCAAGCAGTATCTTTAATCGTTGTCCTTGGAGCCAGTACTTCCCTCCGCCTAGAGCTCGACAAAAATTATATTATTCTGTTTATGAAAGGAGGTATTTCTATCCGGATATCGAGACTGATGTACAAATATTGCTTGTTGTGCAAAGCTATGTTGTAAACAGCAGACGGTTTCATATTTGACACCTACCTAGCATGCAAATAAGATAACTGGGTGCATGCTTTAATAGCGGACTCACTCCAACATGTTTACACCATCAAAATACGAGCTTTCAATGTTCCCATGACCGGTTTTGGATGTCTAATATTTGTCTATCCCGTGTGTGTTAAAAACACTGCTGTGTATGCTTACGTGTCTGGACAACCTCCATGTTACTTTTTGTAAGACTATCAGGTGATACAGGTGAGATAAATGTGTGCATAATATATAGTTAATGGGATCGAAACAGGTAAATTTGGAACTGACCGGACGAAATCAATGGAATCATCTATATAAAACCTACTTCAAGAGGATACATAACTTATAATTGTGACTTGCGAATGAGCGATTAGGGCCTTCGATGTTGTGTTTGATCTTAATTTAATCTTAGATATGCGCAGACAACTGCAGTTCAAGAGCTTTAATAGCCTTAAGCATCATACGACTACTCTTTGGGGATTTTGTTTCGAGTGACAAACGAAAAGAAATTTTACTGACATGCATCTTGATTGCAAAATATGGTCAAATACAGATATACAAAGTACATTGACACAGAGGAATAACAATAAACCGAAATGAAAATCTTACATGGTTAAGATACATGGAGGTGCACCAAAGTACAAAATATCAATATAATATATATAACATAAGATAAAGATTGGGTCGGATTAAACCCCCAAATATTGGTACCTGGCATCGAATATTTTATTAACATATTGTACCACAAACATATTATGGCCCGAACTCACAAGATATCTGTTTGTTTGTTTTTTATCATCACTTGGCGTGCAGAACATGGGACTGACACCACCCAAATAACCAAAGAAGTAATTTCTGGCGACAGAGTAAAAGGAACAATGCAGTAGAAATAATGGTCATATTCAACGTTATTTGAGTTACAGAGAGTATATTCTCTGCTCCAGGGGAGTTTTAGGTTACATAGAGACCTGTTTCTACCGCTTAAGTGTGGGGACTTACTCTTAATTTACTGAAATTCCGCCCTACTTAAGAGAGAGTTCAATGTATCATGTATGCGCCAAACCAAGCATTTTTTCCCGCAAAGAAATGCACACAATTTTTCTCCATTTTTTACAAATGAATTTTTTAAACAATCTTTGAATCTCATTGACGCTGGTGTGACGTTTTTATTTCTAGTTCTAGTCTGTTTTAGTGATAAATGAAATGTGTGACTTTTTCAGAACACAAGGCGATCCTGTGTCGATCAATTGTATATTAATTGCAAGTTCTACATGTAGTCTATTTTTGCCATCAATGATATATAACTTTGTAGAACACATGGTACTCTTCTGTAAATATCATTCCATTGTCTGTTTGTTTCTAGTTCTAGTCTACTTTTATGATAAATGAAACATGTAAGTTTTTTTTTTTTCAAAAATGCAAGGTATTTCTCTTGTACAGATAAAGATTCCGTTGTCTGTTTATTGGTTTTTATAGGCGGGGTTATTAAAAGAATATTAATAGAAGATTTGTTCTTGGTATTATCGCCGGTGCACTTTTTTATTTATATCCAAGTGTGATGGTCAAGGTGAGCAGATCTGAGTAATGCGATTCCTCAAGGAATCAGTCACATGTAATGTTAATGAGCTGTATTCCATGAGTTAGAAGTTGAAATTAAGTCTTGTAATTGAAAATTTAGTTTGGGCTTAATTGTCATGTGGCTCAGCATTTTAATTTGGAAACTCCATTAGTCTACAGATAATTATTTGATACAAGAGGTTTTTCAATCACTTTTTTGGATGCTAGCCTCCGTTGTCAAATAACCAGGAACATTTATATTGATAAATGCTATTAAAGTATATACTATAGTAGATAAGTTTTGGATACAGCCCTTTCAAGTTTTTATGTTATGATCATGTCTCTGCAGTGTCTTATCAATATTGAGGTGTGCTATAGCTCATAACCTCTGGCCCTGTTTACATATGACTGGCTTTCACATGATTTGCCAAAAGCAAACGTATGTAATTTGTGTCATTACTACTGTGACAGTTCAATATGTGTGATAGTGGGTATGTCATGACTACATTGTGACCATGGTCAAAGGACTATGTCTCCATATCATTTATTTCTAGTCAAGTATTTGTGCAAGTGTACTACACAGTACCCCCTTATTCTTAGTAGCTTACTGTCCACAAAGTAAGTAAATTCTAAAATGTAGTGCATATAACTCCTCAGTTGGTTTTTGACTTATTTTGTTGAATTTCTACGATCGATTTAAATGTTTTAGACAGCATACATGTGGCAAACCAGAAAATGAAGTGCATAAAGTGCATATACTTGAGTGCCATGTGCAACCAAAGGGCACCATTGGTTTCATTTTAAATCTAGCTTGAGCGCCCAGCAGAGGTGTCACGCCCACTCTCATTCCCTGCTCCTCCCCCCCCCCCCCCACCGCCGTATTACTGGCCTCCTTCATACATCTGAACTTAAATTTGAACATTATTTAGAAGTTGTAAAAAAAGTTCGAAACAAGGAGTAACATAACTAAATTACGCATTAGTGCGCATAATTTACATATCGAAACAGGAAGACATAAGCGTCCTACCAAAGTTCCTGTTAGCCACAGAGTTTGTGACACTTGCCAAGAACTTGATTATGAATTTCACTTTGTTATGACATGCACCTAATTTCAAAATCCAAGAGAAAATCTGCTTAAGAGTATACGCAAAATATTTTGTAATTCGGATGCTTATGATGATCAGAGTATGTTTAAATTTATTATGGTACTGCATGACACAGAACTCGTATACCTATTTGAAAATTTCATGGACAAAGCCATTGCCCTAAGAGATAAACCGCTGTAATTATGTAACACCGTACCAATATGATTATTGTACTCTATTTTCATTTCAGATGATCAGTGATTTATGTAAATTTTTTGTATTTATTGTACTGTACGTGTCTGTACTGTTTTTGTTACATTTTTCTTTTGATTGTGTGCATATTTTAATGTGATGCTCTTTTCTTTTTTTTCATACTCTACATGTGTACATGTTGTATATTTGACATATTGCTGTATTTTATGTAACAGCGCAGTCAATAAAGATTCATTCATTCATTCATTCATTCATTCATTCATTCATTCATTCATCTCAGGTGCTACAACAGATGCATCTGCTGCTGCAAGATTTTCAAATGTGACCAACCCTTTCAGAACAATCATCACTTGTTGTTTTTCGGGTTTTAAGGAGACGGTATAGATAATCATAGTATTAATATCGAAAAGAGATCTTTTTTAGGCGTATTCACGGTAGACCTGTGCTGGCCCACTCTGTCGCCGGGCAACGGAACTATCCCTCCGCCATCATACGGGCACTTGTACCAGTTATGATACATTTAATCAACAAGAGATAACACTTTTCCGGAAAACAAATGTAATTCTCAAAATATGTTTAGCATCTCATATGTTTTGAAAGGCTTAAAAGTAAGTGAATGGCTTTCCTTAAGTTTTTTGCTTTCACGGGTTATTACTTTTATCATAGAAGCTCATCGGGCTCCTCTTCATACACGAATCAACACTCCTTCCTGTCAAGTTGTTTACTATTGCCTAAAGGTGGCAGCACAGAATCCCAGTTAATAGGAATACCTCCTATTAATGATGAGGGCGTTATACTTGCACGTCACGCCCTAACCCTACTGGTCGCAGAGTCACACTTCAAATAGTATTCCAGCCTACAGTCCAACTGGTGTTAAAGTGCTACCCCTGAATTGTAACCTAGAGCTAATAATTCCCGCAATGCTTAAGAAAACATTCACTATTACATTTCTTATACAGCAAACAACATTCCGTCCTCTTTGACGAAATTCCAGCAATCACATTATATGCAGTACAATACTATCCACTACTGTCTAATATACATAAATTTACAACTGATGTTTCCATCCAGTTTTGTTTGTCCTCCTCATAAAATCTCGCTCTCTCCCTCTCCCTCTCTCTCTCTTTCTCCCGCGCCAAATTGTCCTCCGAGATCCAAAATTTCAAGATCTATGCCACTCAGGTTACATTATGTGTTTCCAAATATTCCAGACTAAATGAGTATGTTTTACATCTTAAATTAAAGAGGGGTACTTGGTTAGATCATTGACTTCAGGCCGAGGCAGTTAAATTAGCACTTACCCTGGAAGTTCTGTTGCGTGTATCTCAGCTTCGAGCAAAAGGTAATACTGCACGATACGGTGTCATCGTACTTTATAATGTGCTATATCATGTCTTTTATCTCAAGTGTTTCTCCCTTGTTGACACGTGTATGTGTAGGCTCAGTGATGTGCAACTAAACGTATGCCCCCGTGCTAAGTATCTAAAATTGTCCTGATTTGTCGCTGCTTTCATCAACTCTTTGGTTCCTACGCACCAAAAGGACCAAGAAATATCTATTATTTATTACCTGTTACTGCAATATATATGTACTATCATATGATGTGATTAAAACACACACACACACACACACACACACACACACACACACACACATACACACACATACACACAAATGACGTACTTTTTCAAGCAGGGAGTTTACCGTCATCTTATGTTGTGACGCCCCAGAGTTAGTATGTTATGAGTTTCATATCATATCAGAAGTCTGATGGGAATACAGACGCGAAGGTGTATTCAAGACCCAAATCACACGAATATTGACGGAGGTATGATAAGGGCGCTGTGACGATAAACTACAAGGTGTTTAATTAAAAATGAGAAAAAGGTACTTTTGAGCAACAGAACAGTACGGTGTGTCTGTGAATACGAATATACCAGGTTCTCTTGATGCTTATTATACCTTTACAAAGTCTAACTTTTAATCTTTTTTCCGCATCTGTCACGGGGTATGTCAGCACACTCGAGTCAGTAAAATCTCAAATCAAATAAACACAGTGAACATGTATTGTTCGGTATCAGCATAAGAGACCTATTTGCTCGGATAAATAGCTCGAAAATGGCATTGGGATATATTATATCATGCACTAAACTGCTAACTCTTACACAACTCTTTAAAAATCATTGTAACCCTAGTATCGAGACCAAAGTATATTCAACCAGATATAATGTACATAGCAAGTATTTTAAGATGATCAATATTTTCTAGCATTTGCTGAATACTTTAAACTTGTTATAATTAATTTTTTTCGTACCGTCATGTGTTTCTGTAGTGTATATAATTTGTGTATGGTGCCCACGAAGGGTCTTTTATATATATATATATATATATATATATATATATATATATATATATATATATATATATATATATATATATATATATCTTTGGTTTAAGAATATGATACTGTACATCACATGTCTTTTGGTGTTTTCTTTTCTTTTGTTTTGATTTTGTGTTTTCATTAAGTCTGCGTGTGACCACAGACTTCCTTTTTCTCTCAAGTACTTTAAATAATTAATTAATTAATTTGCGTGTCACATTTTGTGGTCAGTTTTTCTCGGACACTACCGTCCCAAAATTACCAATCATTATGGTGATAGACCCGGAAGTGAAGTTTGGCATATTGTTTGGAACAGTTGTGATGTTAAAAACTATGCAAATTAGAGGCATATTTGTTGACATTTTAAATCTTGCTGAGCTTAAAACTTTTGTAGATAGAGTTGCCATTCTAAACTGAAAATGTGAGACCATTGCTGAAGCAGAATCCTATAGCATGCAAACAAAGTATTTCAGTTTATGTTAAATTCACTGAATTTCCTCATAATAGTACGTGACACTCCCCCCCCCAAAAAAAGCTAGAGACTGTTAATACCATGGCCACACTGTTATGCAACCAGAAAAAGTTGAACTCTGAGAGCCTGGCCTCCATACCTAGCAGTACAGAGGCTGAATGCCCTGGGCTTGCCTTGCAATCTCTAGGGACACTGGTAGTGTTGGTAGAGTAAGTCTACAATGCGTAATAAAGGAGGCATAGGCTGAAGCCTACATAGTGTGTGACGCCTCATCACAAATAAGCTGGTGCTGACTGACAGGAGCCCTTTCAACTACAATTGATAGGTTAGTAATATAGCAGCATCCAATAAGATAGGAACCAAAGTTTAGCATGTCCTTGTATTTTATTCTTAAAAGGAGATATTCAGATCAACTGCCAGAAATCACCCAAACACAGATGCAAACTCACTGTAGTGACCAACTGTAATATGGAAGGATTTTGGTCAGGGTCAGTGGGTACATTGGAGCAGACAGAGCTCATAGCCGCTCTAAGGGGACGGGGTGGGGGTGGGGGATAAGGGGGTTTCTGAACTAGCGTACTGGGCATTTTTATTTGCAGTACTCACGTAATGGAATCCCTTTTAATTTCCGTACTTCATGCCAACAATTATTTGTATATTTTAGTGTTTTCCGTACCCTTAATTTTACTACGGCAAAATTATTATTTGTACCAGCATACCAGGGACCCCCCTCCCCTTCTATTTCGGGATCCAGAAGTTTGATTAATTTCAGTTTATTTATCTCCAGTGTGCATGTTTGTTCACTTTTTCTCGGACACAATTGTTCCGAAAAGTACCAATCTTTGCATGGTGATTCACCTAGTAGTGAAATTAACCACCTGGTTTAGGATAGTCACCATGTTGCAAATTATGCAAATTATGGCCATTTGAAGTTTTAAAAGTTGAATATCTTCAAACGTATTAAAGGTAGAGGTACCATTCCAACTTGAACTTGTAGTTTATACTAAAGACGCATCTGATGGACCCTAAACAAACGTTGTATAATTATGGTTTATCCTAGCTAGGTGCACTTGAAACATTTACATGTTGAATATCTTCAAAACTATTAGTTTAAACATATTTTTATTCAAAAAAGCGATCGGGAAACAGGCTCTGCCTATATAAATCCCTCTCGTGATGGATTTTTATAGGCAGAGCCTGTTACAGAAAACTATTACAGGTAGAAGTGCCATTCCAACTCTAATATGCAGGTTTCTGCTATAAACATTTCCAATAAACCACGGACAAAAGTTGTAGAATTACAATTTTTACATTTAAAGAGTTTAAATATGAATAGGTTGAAAACTATGACAGGTACTAGTGCCCTTCCAACTCTGGTATATAGGTTTCTGCTATAGGGGCAGAGTGTTGAGTGTAATGCTAATTTGGACACTTCAAAAGTTTAAATATTGAGTATCTTCGAAAATATTGTAGGGATAAGTGCAATTCCAACTTGAATATATATGTTTATGATTTGTGCTATAGGCACATGCAATTAGCCACAAATTAAAGCTATAGAATTATAATTTATACTCATTAGGGACACTTGAAAAGTTCAAACGTTGAAAATCTTGCAAGCCATGAAAAGGAGAGGTACCATTCACACTTTGTAAATTTTCATAGGTTTCTGGTATAGGAACATCCAATTGATCACAACCAAAGCTTGCAAAATTTGCGTTTATCCCAATAAGAAGAGTAAAAAAAATTTAAAGCGTCAACAATTTCAAAACTATGGCTGATAGAGGTGTCATTCCAACTTCAATTAACAAGTTGGTTACATAGCTGAATCCAGTGAAATATGGACCAAAATGATAACACTCAAATTTATACAAATTAGGCGAGTTCATCAAATTAATTCTTGAATATTCAAAATTGTTATAGAAAGAAGTGCCATTCTAACTTCAATTTATTGGTTTGGGAGATAGCTGCGTCCAATGAATAATGAAGTGGAGTTGCGCCAGTCGGATTTATGCAAATTAGGCAAATATAAAAAAAATGAATCTTGAATAACTTCAGAACTATTATAGATCGAGGAACAATTCCAACTTCAATTTACAGACTTGTGACACAGCTCGATTCTTTATGTCTCTTTTGAACAGCTTAATAAATATTATTGTTGCTGGAGTTAAATAATTACTGAATAGGCAATCTTTAAAAGTTTTCTCGGTACACAGACTGGTTTGCTGACAAGGAAACCGAATTTCTCTAGCTTTTAAACACATTTTTCCGTTATTTACGGAGGTGTTATATTACGATCGATCGATAAATATATATATATATATATATATATATAGATAGATAGATAGATAGATAGATAGATAGATAGATAGATAGATAGATAGATAGATAGATAGATAGATAGATAGATAGATAGATAGATAGATAGATAGATAGATAGATAGATAGATAGATAGATAGATAGATAGATAGATAGATAGATAGATAGATAGATAGATTGCAGACTGCAGAGAGGAAGGAGATGCAGGGGAAAAAAGCGTTTTATTCGGCCAAGCAGGATAACCCTACACGGCAAGATACTTTTTCGTATGAGCCCCAAGAGAGTATACATATACAAAGTGCAAGGTCTGATCTAATAAGATAGGCAAAAACAAAGCAAAAACAAAAACAAAAACTAAAAAAAACAAACAAAAAAACCCAAACAAACAAAACGAAAAAAAAACAAAAAAAAAAACAAAAAAACACCCCCCCCAAAAAACAACGAGATATCACGACAGAGATTGATATTTTAACAGTAAAAATGTATAAAATGTATATCTTTAAACCCAATACAGTTTTTACAGGATCTACTTGTTGACGATACGTATTGGAGATCACAAAGATTCATAAAAACAGCGGATGACTGTGACTGTAATGTCAGCATCGTTTAACTGAAGTATCTTAATTCGTATTACCACCGGAAAAAGATCATGATCGATATAACGTCGATGTAATTTTGTATTTTCTGTACCAGTGTAGCTCCCGCTACCATGCTTTTCTGCTATCTGAAAGAAAAACCTGTCTTATAAGTTTAAACTTGGCAATAATCGCAACTCTTTCTGTCCGGGAAAACCCCGGTTTGAAACCGCTGTCATGCCGTCACGTACAACCTGACTCATCACTGCTGCCGTCAGCAAATGGCCCAGCTTTATCCGGATACAATATCGCCAAGCCCGGAGACGGACTTGATGTTTTGATAATGTATGCATACAAAGATAAAAAGGATTTGTAACTGTGATTTCAGATTACGTTGAAGAAAATGGCTTTTGATAAATGAAATGGTTCTAAAATGTTCTGTTAACCCCTTAAATTAAGGTTTATGTTTGTCTATATATTATCGATATATGTTTTTTTTGTTTTTATTTTAACGCTAGCCCCAGGGGAGAACAGTCTGTCACTGAAGGGGCTGCCCAACTTAACTTTGATGAAGTACATCAATCGGTCGATCGATCAATCAATCAATCAATCAATCAATCAATCAATCAACCTGCCAGAAAGTCCGTTCGTCGATACAAAAATAAATGAATATGGATGGATGGACGGACGTACAGTCAATAGATAGATAGATAGATAGATAGATAGATATATAGATAGATAGATAGATAGATAGATAGATAGATAGATAGATAGATAGATAGATAGATAGATAGATAGACTAACACACGGCAAAAATAATGCAGAAAAAGATTATAATTAAAACAAGCAATTGAAAAAATGCATTTGTCAAAATAGTACAACACACTACAAACATGTAATGAACAGTTGACAACTCGTATTGAACAGTAGCCTGGCGATATGAATTTCCTACAAGACGCTGACACAAAGTACAAGTGCAATGCCTTAACCCCAGGTCACGTGGTGTAATAGAAAAATGACAACAATAGTAGGCAGTTGTCAGAGGACCCGCGAAAAACAATGTGGCACACGTACACAAAAATGCAAGTGTAAGGCATAAGGTCCTGGTGAAACACACACAAACGAAGGTAATTGGTGACATCATTAAATAACTTGAATACATTAGACTGCAACAATGAATAACTCTGAAAGAAAAACGCTGAACCTTGATCACCGACTGGTTGGTGAGAATGGGGAAAAAAGTACAGTATAATTTATGTCCGCCAAATGTATTTACCAGAAACACTTTTGCCAAACATTTAATCTAAGTTGAACACTTGTAGGCTATGTGAAAGGTAAGAAGAGTTTATTTTGTGGCATGAGGGTGAAAGCTATTAAAGATACGCAAGACTATGCATATGACAATGTAGACAAGCGAGTCCAGGCGTGTCGCCGGGCTATGTACAGTTTGTTGGAGGTGGGGTGTTCTTACCCAGGTCTTTCGACCCAAGTTAAGTGCCATCTTTGGCAGTCGGTGGGTCTGCCTACTCTTTTATTCAGATGCGAGTCGATCAATGTTAAGCAGACTCAGTTAGACAAGTTAGAGACAGTCCAGGCTACGACTGTGAAGAGAGTGCTAGGATTACCGATTCGGAGCCACCACTCAAAATTACTGCGGGCTGTGGAGATAGATCGGGTGGGGGATAGAATAAAATCCAACACAAAGTCTTTGTGGTGGCGAACATTCCGGGTGGCGAGCCCCGCCAGGACTCTGCGCGAGTCTGCTTGCGCTTTACATTGCCCACGGTGTTGTGGTTTCGGGGACACTCCTGGACAGGGTGATAAAAGCAGGCGGGTCGCCTCTGGACCTAATTTTCAATAAACCTCACAATAACAGTCAGAGGCTGCCACAGGACGGGGTAGTAGACAGCATTGCCTACCTGGTCATGCAGGATAATTTTATTAAGCCATATTCTGAGGAGCACGTGCTGGCCACACTTCTATTAAGAGCTTTTTAACCTTGGTTTTTATTTTGAGAGATTTTAGTTATTCATGACTGTCTGCTTTTTATTTTGCCTTTATTGTATTGATCTTGATGTATTGTGATTATTTCCTCGTCCGCGGGGGTTTTAGCAGAGGTAAAATAACAACATGCTAATAAAATGGAACCGAGCTAGAGAGAAAACCTAATACGCTTCGACTATTATAATATGATCGAAGATAAAAAAAGAGAAACACAATATTTCTGACATTTAATATATATATATATATACTGAACCCCAATGAAAAGTATCCACATAAAAAAATTAACACATTAATTTTGTAATTTACTAAGTACTGTGTGTGCATATATGCATGGTTTGGAGCCTACATCAGGGTCATTCAGGACAACTTTTTAACTTTTGCTGGGTTGTTACATAATGCATGTGACTTTTGTGCACCGAATATGGCTTCTGACCACCACTCCTATTGGATGGCTAAAATGACCTGATGTTTTCAGTGGCTTTAAAAAGGGATGTTCAGCCAAGAAAAAAGCCAGTGGTCTCAGGTGTGTTGAGGCGATCATGCCGCGTCTGAGCCAAGGTCAAAGACACCATGCTTTGGGGCTTGCAGAGGGTGGAGTCCCAATCACTCAAATCGCACAAAGAATGGGGTGTACTCGGCGCACCATCCAACGACTAATTGAACGGCAACAAGAAACTGGATCCGTAGATGATCGGCCTAGGCCTGGCCGAGAAAGAGTTACAACACCTGGCCAAGACCGTCACATCCGGCTGATGCACCTGCGAGACCGTTTCCGTACAGCAGCCCAAACAGCCCGTGAGACTCAAGGGGTGAATCACCGTCCTGTCAGTAGTTCTACTGTGGAGAGGCGACTGAGGAGCAGTGGCCTAACAGCCAGAAGACCTTACAGGGGTAACCTGCTGACCCAACCCAGAAGAGAAAGACGACTGGAGTGGTGTAGAGCACACTCCAGGTGGACTCGCCAGCAGTGGAATACCGTCCTTTTTACTGACGAGTCCCGTTTTTGTGTCAGCAGAGCAGATGGCAGAGAACGTGTGTGGCGCCGGACTGGGGAGAGATATGCAGATGCCTGTGTCCGTCAGGCAGATCGATGGGGTGGACCCTCTGTCATGGTGTGGGCAGGCATCAGCAACCGCTACCGGACACCCCTAGTGGTCATTCAAGGGATCCTCAATGCTAGGCGGTACATTGATGAGGTGCTGGAGCCGCACATGGTCCCATTTATGGAGCAGCATCAAGATCTGGCGATCTTTCAGCAGGACAATGCACGTGCACACTCTGCAAGATTAACAATGAACTTTCTCAATGAGAACAACATCAATGTCATGGAATGGCCAGCGTTCTCACCCGATCTGAGCCCTATTGAACATTTGTGGGATCAGTTAGGCCAAGGTATTCAATGGAGGACACCTAGGCCTACTACCCGAAACCAGCTGATCCAAGCTCTGCAGGAAGAATGGAATAATGTTCCCAAACACAGAATTCAAACCCTGGTCAGCAGTATGCGCCGCAGATGTATAGCATGTGTTGATGCTCGAGGTGGCCACATCCCATATTGAACAGAAAAATTTGTGTGACTTTCAATTAGGGCAGTTAATGACATTTTTTGCCTGTAAGTGACGTTAATGTCGGTAGAGCGTGACATTATTTTTACGCCAGAAAAGTGAATGCTTTGTTAAGTTCTAAGCACGTCTAGGTATGAAATGTTTCAAGTATAAACAATAAAATACTTCAAAATTGGCATGTGGATACTTTTCATTGGGGTTCAGTATATATATATATATATATATATATATATATATATATATATATATATATATATATATATATATATATATATATATATATATATATATATATATGTATATATATATATATCCGATGATACTCTTTCAAATATATAAATATTGCTCGCCTTGTTAACTTCGGGCTTTTCCCGGTTAAATGTGCCTTTGTACCGCCTCATACAGCAGGCACTGCCGGTAGGCGGTGTCCACTGTATGAGGGGCAACACAGTGCCGACGGTCAAGTGGGCGGCCTTCCACAACTTATCTTCTCCGACAATTACTTCAAGCCCTGGTCGGCGGAACATTTTTAACTTCACTTTTAACCAGGTCTTTTTAGTTGTGATGTGATTATTATCTATTTGTGAGTATATAGATGTAATGCTGGTTTCAGTGTATGTATTTGTATTATGATTTTTGATTACTTGGCACTATGATTTGTCTGTATATATTTAAATGTATTTGACTTTTCTCCAGTAATGGAGGTTTTAATAAAATAATAATAATAATAATAATAATAATAATAATAATAATAAAAATAACAACAATAATGATAATACTACTACTACTACTACTACTACTACTAATAATAATAATAGTAATTATTATTATTATTATTATTATTATTATTATTATAATCATTATCATTATTATTATTATTATTATTATCATTATTATTATCATCATTATCATTATTATTATTAAATATAAAAACAAACGAACAGATAGATACATGTAGATAAATGAATAAATAAATACATAAATAAATAAATAAATAAATAAATAAATAAATAAATAAATAAATAAATAAATAAATAAATAAATAAATAAATGAATAAATAAATAAATAAATAGAATTAAAAGAGGCACACAATACCGTGAAAAAATGATAAATCTGATCCACGGGGAGTAACTAAACTGTACACTCAATACTCAATTCCTTGCTGCTGCTACTTAGCCATCTACATAATGTAATTCATCAGTTTTATAACAAAACACTTGCAGGGAAAGCAACTTAAAGTTCCATCAGCCAAAGTAGGCACTGATCTAATACTGCACTTGAAGACAATCGTCACATGTCATTATGCTCATGACGTTGACGGTACTTTGGACGTACTTTTCTATGGTAATGTTAACAAAGACCGCCAGAGCAAGAAACACATTTGAACCGCTTTTCCATATTATGATCTGATATTCAAAACTATATTCTGATATGCATTGAACTATAGCAATTGCATATGGACTTGGAACTATAGTAAAAACTACAGTGTCCAATGATACATGTTCCTTCTTATTGATAGGATCAATTATCAATGCCTGCTTACCCTTCATAACGCATCCTCCGGCTAAAACTAGCTGTACCAAAGAGGACTTGAACAATGTCATAGATCCTGGCAGATAATTCGTGGGAAAATTAAAAAAAAAAAAAATTAAAAAAAAAAAAATAAAATAAAAAAAAAAGCGAATATGCATTTTCAATGCAATACAAAAGTCGTTGTGAATGTTATGAAGCAAATTAGAGGGACACGTGCAGGGTAATTTCCATATGTGCCGACTTCCTTTTTTCCATGCGGTAAAATACTTTTTTTGCCTGAAAAATCCCATAGTTGGGCGCCGTAAAGAGGGATGCAATATATCTTAAATATTTGACACCTAGTGCTTGATTACGAATGTTTGAATTAAGCCATCACAAGATGAACATCCAGATGATATGTACGTATGTACTGTTGTATGATATATATATATATATATATATAGAGAGAGAGAGAGAGAGAGAGAGAGAGAGAGAGAGAGAGAGAGAGAGAGAGAGAGAGAGAGAGAGAGAGAGAGAGAGAGAGAGAGAGAGAGAGAGAGAGAGAGAGAGAGAGAGAGAGAGAGAGAGAGAGAGAGAGAGAGAGAATAAACTCTCAACACCTGATTTTCGTAGGTTTCGACCTCGCGGCCTTCGTCAGCGAAAATGATTTACTGGACAAAAATTAGATTACATACTAGGTAACACGTAATTTGACGTCAATAATCATGCAACGCACGCCTAATGCACGTTCAGATTTTACGTTACGTATACTGCAGGTCTAATGCCATCCCCTGGCCATTTATGTTATTTTAAAAATTTTAATTAGTGAGTTTTTAAACTTTTAAAAATCATTCACAGACCTTTAGTCCATTTTCCTTATAGATATTCAATTTCTTATTCTACAGTTTTTCTATCGTTTGCCGATACGTTTCATCCTTCCAGATATTCTCCATTCCAATCACCTTGAAGTCATGAATCGTGTGTTCATTGTGATATAGACAAAATTACCCGACTCGTTAATCTGTCAAACCGAATCGCCCTGGTTGTTTGCCTGTCTGTGCGCCTGATCACCCGCGTGCTTTGCGCTTGGGTGATCAGGCGTGCAGGCAGGCAAACAACGGGGGGGGGGGGGGGGGGATTCGGCTCAAACATATTAACTACGAGGGGTATTTTGTATTTAACCCATACGGTCCATTAAGAAAGAAAAAAGACAATCACTAACAAAAAGCTAATAAAAAGTACATATGATTTATAAGTTCATGGTCCCTTTGTTCCCAATGGGTTGGTATGTATCCTACCGGCTAGTTTTACAATAGAAACGTTAGCTATTGTTCTTCGCGGAGAGGTTGGTATCATGAGAAAAACGTACCTCGCGTGCTGATATCTACCGCTTGAGAACAAAGGACCATCCCATAAGATTAAAAAAGGAACAAAGATTATAATGCAATCAATCCACATGAAAATATTTTAATCATATCATATCTGTGTCATATATTTTTAACATGTCATGTAGCCACTGTAATAAATATCCGTCAACTATCATTGAAGACATGTATTACATGAAATAAAGTCATCATTTTTAATAATGTGGAAATTGTGTGATTTACATTCCCTTGAACACGTATATATTCCATGAAATAAACTAATGTCACTGCGTTTAACAAAATGACAGAACGACACTGATCAGCAGTATGTGGCATGACGCATTTAGTATTACATGAAATAAACTTGGCCACGGTAAACATTGATGTTGACATTTCGTGGTGATTTAGCGTATTCAGGTTCTGTTGAACAATCTTCAGCTAGCCTTTTATGAGTTTCGTTAGCCTTGATGGATTTTGCAGGGGATTTGTCCGTACATTTAGCAGTTGAAGTAACTGGTCTTTCGTGAATTTGGTCATCCATAATGATGTTGGATAGATCTTTCAGTTGGTCATCGTTGGAGCTTTTGTAAGCACGTACAGCCGTACTTCTATGGCCAGTCACCTCCATTTTCAGCTGTTCCTCTACGGAAGCTTGAGACAACCCGGTTGCCACTGTGGCCCAGAGAATGGCTTGTGAAGTTCCCGTTAAAACCTCCTGCGGCCATAATATACTGGGCCAAAAAGTAACGCAACTTTCAGTCCCTTTTCATTTTATTTGTATCACTGTTATATAGGAAATATCAAATTGAAACAGTCAATAGCGAGTGTGGCCTCCTGAGTCCTGTGGCACCAAAACAAGCTTGAACCCTGGATCGCATGGACCTCACCAAGCGCTGGATGCGGCAGCGGGGGATGGCTCTCCACTCCTCAGTTAGTGCTTGGGTCACTTCTCTGATATTGGTGGATTGGGCAGGTTGCTGATGGATTCTCCGCTGCAGCTCATCCCATGCGTGCTTTACTGGGGACAGGTCCGGGCTAAATGCAGGCCATGGTAGGGTTGCCACTTGTTGTTCCTGAAGGTGCGCCTGTACCACTTTGGCAACATGGGGTGTGGCGTTATCCTGCTGGAGAAGCCTCGGTTGTGGATGCTGTCTCATAAAGGGCACGCAGTGAGGTGCCAACGCCTCGTCTCTATACCGCTGTCGTGTCAGATTGCCAGGGATAACAACCAGGTCTGTTTTCTGTCCATGAGAGATGCCACCCAACACCATAACACTAGGTCCTCCCCATCTGTCATGCTCTACTATTGCAGCATCAGCATATCATACTTCCTGCCTGCCTGCAATGCACTCGGAGGCGACCATCACAATTGGATAAGGAGAAACGTGACTCATCCGTGAAAAGGACTTGCTGTCACATTGTCTGTATCCTATCACAGTGTTGATAAGCCCAGTCGAGACGTCGCTGCCTCCAATCTTGGGTTAGGAATGGACCTCTGTAGGGCCTGTGACTTCGTAGTCCAGCACTTAGGAGCCGGTTCCTTACTGTCTGGGCACTTATTCAAGGATTGTGAACACCAGGCGTCTCTCGGGCTGTTTGTGCGGCAGCGCAAGTGTTGCAAGACAATGTTGCGATACTGGCGTTGGCTTGTGACTCGTGGTCGCCCACTTCTTGTGAGGTCCTGCACATCACCAGTGGTCTCATAGTGGTGTTTCAGATGTGAAATTGTGCTCTTGTGCACATTGAAGCGTGAAGCAACTTCCACTGCAGGCATGCCCGACTTTAGCATGCCAATTTCTGTTCAACTGTGACAACCTCTGCATTGCGTGTTTGGACCAATATTGCAATTAAAAAAAAAGTTTTCCTGGCTTGCCACACTTGCTTCTGTGTGACATTGAGAAACCAGACCACAAACCTGATTACATCATGCACATGAGCACTTTATTGTTGTTTCGCATTATGGTCCTGCATTGGAAAGCAATGAGGCATGGCGCACCGGGTCATGTTCAGTTTTCAGCTCTGGGTCAACACCTTTCTACATGTAAAATATGATTTTGAAATTAATGCACAATTTTAAATCAGAGGGCTGAAATGAAAGTTGCGTTACTTTTTTGGCCCAGTATATTTGAGACCATTTTGGCAAGAGTATTGTGCCCAACGGCTTGTTTTCCAAACCTGATGGCTTCATAAGAGGCCGCAAATAAAAACTTTCTTTCAGACTCTCTTCTGGGCAGAGAGAAATATAGTTTCTCATAACTGTGAAAATACATCTTTAAGGGTCAGCGTTTGAATACACACTTGTAGAATGGGGATGTACATGTTTGTGTTTCAGACCTCCCTTATAAGCTTTGTTTATGCTCTCAGTATACAGAACATACGCAATCCCATCGCTGTCTTTTTTTAAAGTAAAATTAGAGAGTTTCAGGTCTCTGTGCTCCTGTCCACCTCTTAGGCCAAAGTTAATTCCTATCAACAAAAAAAAGTTTTTATGAGAGTTAGAGGATCGGAATTTCCCAAAACATCCATTTCCCACAATTTCGACTCCTGTTGAAGTGAAATGGTCTCTGCCTGTTTCTGTGGTAACTGAAAACCTTCACCGGTCAACTGCTGCATTTCAGCATCGAGTGTCTTCTTTGCTAACGTGAAATCATTGTCAGAGAAAAAGTTATATGTGTAACCCATCAGATACAAATATTTTTGTAGAGAGCAAAATATGCTGTCTTTGGGGGTATTTTTTACTTTTAACTTTCCGTGCTTGGCGCAGAAACTCAGCAAGCAATTCGAAAAGAGGTTCGTTGTCACCTGCGGCATCTAAAATGTCGGTCTTGGCTGAAGTTGCCGCTTTGCCGGGTCTGCCACGTAGCCACTTGTTGAAGCCTGAAGCAGCCTAGTAAGCCGACTATTTCGTACTTTGGGGAACGGTGGCATGTGCCAGTGCAACACTATCCATTGGCTGCACTTCGTAGACAAACCGTGTGTTATCTACATATGAATACACAGTAACTACATGTATATTGTAAAAGTATATTAAAAGATGCATTTATATAAAAACATACGGACCCAATGGAAATACGTCTATTACAGACTTTTTGGGCTATCCTGGAGAAATCAACATACAGTCTGTGTTTTTAGTATAATTTGATATTTTAGTTCACTGTGACAATATTTTTTTATTGTACACGTGAGATTATGTCTAAGTTAACTTTAGTTGACTCAAGTTCCTTACATAATTTGCTGTATTAATTTTTTGTGTGTAATGTCTGTCTTCTGATTTGCTGTATTATATTTTCTATATGTTTCCTCCGTTTAATTTATAATGTGTATGTTGATTTTCTAAAAAACTAAAACTAAAATCAAATCCAGTCACCGAGACTGACTAAAATATATCACTCCATTTTGTTCAAGAGAAAAAATATGTTAAACATTCCGATACAAAACTGCGACAAAGGATATTACAAATTGTGTCTGCAGAAAACTCGCCCCAAAATTAACACGCAGCCTGTCGAGAATAATTTGTGTTGCATAACATGCAAAATAAAACGGAAGCACAGAATTCAACAGAAAATGAAAGACTAAAAGAAACATATTGATGGCATAAGTTTCTTCCACTGAACCCTTTTCTTTTACAAATTAAATATGGCCACGGTGTCATAGCTCAGTGAGCACTGTTGATTTACATATTTCAATAGTTTATATGTCAAAAAAGAAAAGAAAAGAAGAAATACGCAAATAGGTGAAATAAATGAACCACACACATATCCTTTGGGAAATTCCAGGACTGGATAATATAGGGGCCATCGGGGTTCTACATATCTATTATGCATACACGGTTTTCCAGTGCCTTTGCTAATTGGTGCACAGATATACCAAGATCCGCAGCAGTCAGGTCCATGTCCTCAGTATATGCACAGATTTGACTCAATTGTATATCATCATCATCATTATTATTATCATCATCATCATCATCATCATCATCATCATCATCATCAGCAGCAGCAGCAGCAGCAGCAGCAGCAGCAGCAGCAGCAACATCAATATCATTATCCTCATGATTTGTATATGTAATTTGGCCATATTGACCACTCTCCGCATTAAGCGCGGAGTACGCTGTCTGATTTTAGCTGTTCCGTGACCTCATCTCGTTCAGCTTGTTCACACATTTGGCTCATCAGTGTATCATTTTCACTGTCCATTTCAAATTCCTGCGACAAGTCAAGAGCCTGAGAAAGAACAGCATCCGAATCCAAAGAATCGTGTGAATTGTCCGCTGACTGTGGAAATACTTCGGAAGCATAAAATGCCACCCTGAGCGTATATGTGTGAAGCCTCAAGCCAACTTCTTCGTATTTCGGGGAACAGTAGCATGCGCCAGTGTGTGACCTTTTAATCCAAATACCTGTGTCATTCATTGGTGGACATTTGTTTTTCTAAATTATTTATACTTTGGCCGTGGTGGTGCCTTTTTAAGGCTGTCTTTTGTCATTCATTGGTGCATATTTTGTTTTTCTATTTATACTTTACAAATTCTAAAATTTTGCGGTAAGATTGAGAATGGCTTAGTTCCTTCTTACTTTCCTCGACGTTTTATCTTGGCAACATCTTTAGTTCATGACCATGATCCTAGAAGAAATTTTTATATACCCCAGACACGTCGTGTTTTTGCTACTAAGTGCCTAAAGCATGAAATATTACGTGTCTTAACCTCCACATCAGATCAAATTAAAGAAAATGTACATACCCACAGCTATTTCGGGTTTTCTAATTATGCCAAAGTATCGAACTCAAATAATTATGAAACCACATGTACAATCCGTAACTGCTATGTCTGTAATTCCAACTAAACTCATATTCTGATTTCAAACACACTCTTTAATTGTCCCGGTTGTACCTTTATAATGTACTTATCTGTTAACTTTTTTTTCTTTTTTTTTGGGGGGGGGGGCGCATATGATAGCGATCTTGTGAAGATCTTAATATGCGTCTCCCAGACCAATATGTATTTGCATTTTAATTTGCATCTGTATTACCATCTTATATTGCTACATTGTTACTTGTAACGATATTGTTGTAATGCTTTGGTCGAATAAAAAAAAATTCTGATTCCTGATTCCTGATTCTACTTTGACTTTGGTGGTGCACTTTCAAAGCTGTTTCAAATGCAAACTCTCTTTGTACTGTTGAACAATGAACTAAAACAGATATACAATGGTCCCTCCGCCGATTATAATGATACCGAACCTCCCGCTTTGCGGTCGGTCGGTATCATTATAATCGACCTCGGGACCATCGTATATCTATTACTTATATAATGAGTTCACAGAGAATGAAACAGCAAGTAATTTGGCTGCAAAGGTTAAGCATTTATTATTCACTACTGACTTTTGAGAGGTTTGGTTAGCTCAAGAAATGAAGACCTGTTGATTTCGGCTTGCTGTTGCATAATTGTTCACGGACTGCGCATTTTTGTGCCCGCTCAGCTGTTGAATAATGGTTGATGATAATAATAATGACTGCACATCGTGCGTCTTACAGAGTGGTTGGTTTTTCTGCTTATCAGTCCTGCATTTTTTGGCCATAGATTGCATCGCAGAAACACGTTTATTGTTACCCACTGGGTGGGATTTATACCAAGGACTATCATGTCTCTGGTCGTGATTTATGGCAAGGTAATAAGGCGAGACTGGATACACCAAATATGGAATTGTTTCCTTCCATATTTGGAAAACATTATCTCTGGTTTTAAAAACTTGGTAAAAAGTAGTCCTACCCATTGGATATGGTCAATAATATCACATAGGCCATATCCCATGGGTTTTCAAATTAAAATATGGTACAAAGTAGGGGATAAAGAAATGTAGGCACATGGGGTCATAATACTCTCTTCTAATTCTTGAAAAATTCAACAACATGCGCTGGTAAAATGTTCTTTCTGTTTCCCCGACATACCTGTTCCCGTTATATTTGACACAGAAGACAGCATAAACTAAATTTTCCGTTTTGTGATTAATATTACGTTTGAGCGTGTATTCCTTGTTGTTCCAATCTTTAAAAGTGTTGCTATCAATCATTTTGGAACATAATGCACAATCCTAACCGCACTTGTAGCTCACACTTTTTCGAACATTTAAAAATAATTTGTTATATTTTTGTCACCTAAATTGTCCTGAATATTATTGTCTTGCTTATATGAAATAAGGGGTGGTTCATGAAATATTGTTCTAATTCTTTTCAACCTGTATAACATTTTTCTATGTTTCTTTCAAATTCTGTCCATATTTGGTAGCGCGGGTGAATAATTAATCGCCAATGGGACACAGTCACAGCTTTGTGCAGGATACGACCGATTTTCTGAAGAAAATAAAACAAAAAGATGATCAAATTCCAAAAAAATCAATCCTCCTCTGCATGGACGTTAAAGCGCTGTGCCGAAGAATACCACGTGATGAGGCACGAACAGCAGTCAAAGGCACCCTTGATAAGATAAAAGATCAAAGAATAACAACAGTTTGTATTTTGAAATGACGGATATTGTACTCGAAAAGAACACTTGAATTTAATGGAAAGTATTATACTCAGACAGAAGGTACTGTTATTAGATCTAAATGAGGTATGTGCCATGCAATCACTTAGGTGGATGGGCAAAAGAGCTATTACGACGATCTGATAAACGTCCATTTATTTATTTCAAGTATGTAGATGATATAAGGGGAATATGGACCTACTCGGAGGAAGATCTGGTTAAATTTCATTCCATTGCCAATCAAATTCACCCAAGAATCAATTTAGAATTACGTTACATCAAAACAGAGAATCAAGTTTTTGGATGTAATGACGATTATACACGGCGATAAAATAAACTCTGATGTATTTTCAAAGAAAATTGATAAGCATTTGTATTTGAATGCAAGTTCTTATCACCCAATTTCAGTCAAGAATTTAATTGCATATGGACTTGGAATCAGGGCCAAAAGGATATGCAGTGATAAAAAAGGTTTTGACAAGAAAAAATGAAATTAGAAAATACTTGAAGCATTGGGGATACAACAGATGTGAAATGAATAAACAGTTCAGAAAAAAGGACAATTTTAGCAGAAACAAACCATTAGATTATTCATGCAAGGAGAAATAAAAGAGATCAGAATTATGTGATCCTGTCCCATTGGTGATTAAATATTCACGCGCACTTTCAAATATTAGCAGAGTTTTGAAGAAACATGAAAAACGTTATAAATATAAATATTCAGGACATTTTAGTTCACAAAAAGCATAATAATTCATTTTTCAAATCTCCAAACAAGTGTGAAAAGTGCGGTAAGGATTTTGCATCATGTTCCAAAATAATTAAAAGTAACACTTTTAAAGATGGGGAACAACAAGGAATACACGATCAAACGTTCTATAAATCGCAAATCGGAAAATTTGGTTCATGCTTTGTGTCCAATGTAACAAGTACATGTGTGTCGGGGAAACAGAAGGAACATTTTACCAGCGCATATTATTGATTTTTTCAAGAGTTAGAAGAGAGTATATGAACCCATGTGCCAACATTTCTGCAACAATGAACACACGATTGATTACTTCAGGGTGATTGGAATTAACAAGATCTACCACGATGTAACTTATCCGCGAACGATAGAAAAACTGTGGAAGAAAAAAAATGAGTACCTACAAGCCAAATGGACTGTGAATGATTTTTAAAATGTTGAAAAACGTATTAATTATTATATGATGTTCCTTAGGAATAAAATAAATAGGCAGGGGATGGCATTGGACCTACATTATGCGGGACGTAAAACCAAAACGTTACATTAAGCGTGTTTGCGTGATCATTGACGTCAAATAACTTGTTATCTATGTATCGTACTTTTGTCCAGTAAAACATTTTGCAGAAAAAAAACGTAAGGTCGAAAGGTATTAAAGTCAGGTGTTTGGAGTTTTTATTATAATTGACAAAGATAAAGACACTGTATACAGACACACGCACGCACGCACGCGCGCACACAGACACACAGACACACAGACACACACACACATATATATATAAATATATATATATATACATATATATCTATATGTTGACATGGACTTGCAATAAAGATATTACATTGTTTATATGCATACCTATCTATATCTATATATATGTTTATGTATACATAGTGAAACAGGTTTGAGTCTACGGTAGCTAAATATATCATCAAATTAATATACAAATATACCTAGATAGATCTAGTAATATTCATAAATGACTTAAAATAAGGTTCTTAATTAGTATGGACATTTTTGAGTCAGATATCCGTACATGCATATACAGGTCCTCTTAAAAGCTCTAATTAGATATAGATATATTTGAATCGATTTACACGCATCTTCTAACCTGTCTCTATGAATCATGGGAATAATACTATTTTATAACGTGTACTGTTCATAATCAGGTGCAGGATATAGAGCATATCCAACCGTACATCCGGGTCCCGGGGGGGCATTCCCTATTTTTTTTAGTTGGGGGTGTGCCGCTCAAGTTTTTCAGAATGACCTTTCATCAGGGCTCCCATCCTGCTAAATAATGGATCTTCATTAGGGCGCGCCAATCACTTTCACAGCATGCGCCCTGTTCATGGGGCTGGAGCGTAAATCGTCTAGTCTTGATTGGGGCCCTTTGATTTTATCAGTGACCTTGGTTAGGGGTCTCAGAAAAAATTATGGACCTTCGTTAGGGAAATCTTGGGAAAATTGATACCTTTGTTAGGGAAAGTACCAGCGAAAAGGCACCCTTCAGAGCGGCACATCCCCATTATGCTCTGTTTAGGGAGTAGCCCCCCCCCCCCCACCCCGATCCGGGTACTCAAGTCATCCGCAACCAATATCATGCTTCGCGGGATTTCAATGTTTTGAAAATTGTTACGATTTTAATGGTCCATTTTGAGACTGGAAGTCGAACCCTGTGACCGCTTTTTTCATATTCACCTTTGATCAATACCGTTCTGAGCGCTTATCTTGAGGACATTAAGATTGGTCGCAAGCTCAAAACTGTAAAAAGAGTAGTGACTTTGTACTTAATGAAACAATGTGAAATATGATACATCAACCGTATCATATGTTTAACAATATTTGTCGTCAGAATTGACTGGGACTTTTTTTCTTTTCATCAGACAGGCCTACTGTATTCATCGTCATGTTAGAGAACACCCTTGTCGTAATCACCTGCAGAACGCCCACCCCATTTCTGCTTTGTATGTTGTTCATTGCAGAAATAAAAACCGGGGACAGTGGTCTGGCAGAAAGTGGCTTTGAAAAGCACAGATGCCTTGCTAAAATTGGCCTGACTGACAGGACATAGGCTCACATTTTGGTTCAGCTGACTCATCAATCCGCCGACGGTCGCCGTCGTGGTCATCATCCACTCACAGTTGGACCCCCCACACACTAACGCGATAGTGCGACGCGATTTTGATGCGACGTCGCGTGGAACGAAACGGCGATCGCATGAAAAATCTCTTCATCGCATAGGCCCTGAGATAACCATCGCGAACTGCCCACATCACTGAGATTGCGATCGTGCAGGAGATTATCTCCAATATCCCACACCAGTGCGCGCGATTTTCGCCAATAGCCGAGATTGAATGCAGTCCACCACAACGTAGGCCTATTTGTATAGCAAATGAAACAAGGTGGTTTTGCAACTGTATGAATACAGTGACATCTGTTGGTGACCCACTATAATTGTATATGCGACCTATTTACACGGTCTTTAAAGATGGCGCAACAAATTGCAGTGTCAACGTCCTATATGGGCCTGCTGATCATGTATAAATTAAATGCCAAGCTTAGGAAGAAGAGAAGAGCTAAGAGAATTTGGATGCATGAATGGCTGCGAAGGCGTGACGACCCTGAGTAGCAAAGAACCACCATGTTACATCTCTACAAAGAATTCATGACTGTAAGTTTCATTAATAATCATGGCAGGGGTGGGGCACTGGGGGTCGACATTCTCTATCTTTCGTTAGTATCATCATTAAACAATGGGCCAGCTATCCCAAATTTAAGATAACTGACCAAGTTCTGGTCAAAATAATATCATATACTTTTCACGGATTGAAAATAAGTCATACGGATGGTACTCCCATTTTAGTGCTTGTATGTGCATCCTTAATTAAACAATAGGGCATGGCTAACAACAAAGTAAAAATGAATTCTACACGTTGTTTTTCACCAGAATACGTTACTAAAACTTAGTAATCAAAGAACTTTGGTTTAATAAACCAACGTGCCTGATTATGGAAATAAACACACAGACAATTGCTTTCAACGATTTTAAAACATGATAAGGCCTTTATATCTGTCCATGTTTTCGTAGATTTTTCTGCTTGTTACCATGACCATGCGTGTCCTGCAGTTTTCGGAATTTTCCCGGCGTCTTAATAAACGGGGATGCTCTCCCTGGCTCAGATTCAGTCTCAGAACCACTCCCACTATTCTTCAACGGCCTAGATTTCACAGGTGTTTTACTATTTCCAGCCCTCCGAATCTTCTGGACCGTCTTGGCCTTTTAGGCCTACGTGCAGCCTTTTTGGGTGGCATACCAGCTTGTCCAGAGTTGACCACAACAGTACGGGTTCCTGTAAATAATGTGTCGGAGGCACGTTTTGCGATAGTGACAAGCCGGGAAGTTCATGTAGCGACATCTGTGGGTCAGAATTTTAAACAGCTGCTAGACGACCAAAGCGCCATCTTGGGCAAAAAGCGGAAACTAAAAATCATTGCGTCATCGCACTCCTTGGTGTGGGCCACTGGAGATCGGTATGAGATAAGCGGCGACGAAGCGCGATGATGCGATGATTTATTGCAGTCCTAAAACCATCGCATGGCTATGAGATGCTGTTGCGATCATGAGGAGATGGAAAAAAAAATCTCTTCATCGCACGCATATGGCCCAGACCAGTGG
Source organism: Hermodice carunculata (assembly GCA_964020975.1). Classification (NCBI taxonomy): domain Eukaryota; kingdom Metazoa; phylum Annelida; class Polychaeta; order Eunicida; family Amphinomidae; genus Hermodice; species Hermodice carunculata. The sequence continues at coordinate 32,100,762 of OZ026618.1, forward strand.
GGGAGATGATGCGATTTTTTTTTTGACCCGCGATTGGGATGCCACTATAAATCGCGTAATCTCGCTCCTTAGTGTGTGGGGACCCTCGCGTCGCCAGTGTGGATACAGATACTTTATCATTTTCACAGTTTTTCCCCAGTGTTACATATTCCCGAAGGAATATGCGTAACTGACGTCATAATAAAGCTTTCGACAAGACAAAGAAAGATTCCGTGTGCATCATATTTTCATTTTTTTTCACCATCCACTGTTTATTTACATATATTTATTTAAAATTTTACTTTCGCAGAGTGCTTTGATTCAATATGCTAGTTATATGATAAAAACACCTATTCTTTGGTGATTCCGTCACGCACACTTTGGTGGATTCATGACGCATATTATGCAAGATCTGGGGACTAGAATGAAAAATTCAATTTCGGTTTTTAAACGTGGATTTGTTTCATGAAATAGAGTAGAGTTTATGGCACTATGGCTACCCTATGCGATTTTATACAACAGGAAAACGATGTGACGGAATCACGCAATAACCTGTGAAACAAAAAACCTGTTTGCATTATATTATGATTTTTAGGTAGTCAAACTAATTATGAAGACGGATTTTCAGAAACATAGATTATTGTAATTTGTATTGTAATTATTCAACCATACACAAAACGGAAATTGTTCTATCATTTGTATTTACTTTGCAGTATGCACGCCCGCATCAGGTGTAGTATATACAAAAACAGTAATAGTTATGTGATTCCATCACGCAAAAAAAAGTGATTCTATCACTTTTTTTATGCCCATGGCTGAGGTGTGGCTAAAAAGATTGACAGATTCTGAAGGAGACTCGAATTTTAGCATTGAGTATGATATAAGAACAAATAACTCGTAAAAGTGTTGCAACCAGCTTGAAAACTTGTGTATTTACGTGACGGAATCACCAAATCAAACCAACACCACATGTTCGTTCATGGTAAGTATGAGATAAGTTGAACGCTAAATAGGTACAAGTTCTGAGCAATCAATATATTTATTCTGATGCACCAGGCCCTACTCTTACTTATGGTATCAAACTTACCACAAAGTCTCTACTGTCTTTCTTGGTAATGATTGTGAATGTTGAGTTTCATCTAGACCTGTTTCGGCGGTAAAGCGGAAAAGTACTTCCGGTAGTTTTGCACCTAAATAGACTCGAAGCAAAGTAGAAAATCACCCCCCAAATGTTTGCAAAATGTATGTATTTTTTTAAATATGGAATTTAAGCTCCCATTTTTTTATGTGGCAGGATAAAAAATGTTGAAAAAATGGCCCTTTTGCCCCCCCCCCCCCCCCCCGCCGATGGAATTCATGTTTGAAGAGAAGGCCTACAGCAGCGTTTTCACCTATGTGGGCCCCTGACTAATAAACTAACAACATTATGAGACTGGGGGCACATTTTCTTTTCACATTGGTGAGGAGAGAATGTGCACCAAGGACAAGGAATCGTTGGTCTTTTAACGAAGAGAAGCAGCTCGTAGCCATGGTGGGAAGAAGAAATATATCCAAACGATTCGACACCTAAGGATTACCGCAATACGGGCCTACGACTGAACACATTCAAGCGATTATCTATCATATTAGGAATAAATGGGGATAACGGTATTTTTGCGCCTGTTTCAGTGTAATTTAGCATATTCACCACATAATTGTCAAACGGACCACAGGCCTAAGCATTATAATAATTAGCACAGGACAAGTTTTGTCAAGAGGCAGTATGCCCCCCTACCCATAATTAACACTTCACAAAGTTAGGCCTACATGTAATAAAGGAAAACTGAACAAAATAATGTGACAGGTATCAGAACAATGCTGAACATCTATATATGCTACATGTAGATCATGTGATCGAGGTCGGTGGTCACGAGAACAAACTCAGCGCCAAAGCAATTAAAATACGGTAGGTCAAATTGAACCCCATCCGTTTATTTATTTATTTATTTTTTTGGGTCAGATAAACAAGCACCCACATACCCGAGCGATCGTGGCTAATCTTAGGTCATCTCAGTGTGTCTGGATAAAAGAATTGCATTATGTAGATAAACAGGTGCAACGCAAATACCTGCACGAGTGTGAAAACCCTTGCGGCAATATAAAAAACTTGTGATCGAATGGTGCGTGTTTCAAAATCGGCATGGATATGCCACTCGGCGCCGCGCTGAAACACATTGACTTTTAAAAGTCGCACGACGCTCGTACGACGTTCGTGCGAAGCCGACTGAATGTCAGTGTGTTCATTAGCTCGCTTGTCTGTTTCATCACCGCTGTAAGTCCGTGCGTGTTTAACTCGTACGAGTCGACGGAAGCTTCTGCCGGCCAACTACTCCGCCGGCCGGCGCAAATTCCAATGTGTTACGGCCCTCACATTCTCAACTTCTCCGAAACGTTTAGCCAGATCCTCTTCAAAAATTGACATAAATCTACCTTAGGTGGATCTCTACCAAGTCTGTGCAAATAACTATGCGCCAGCAATTTATGGATTTTGACTGATTTTTGGTTCATTTTTTGGCAAGTTCTTAAAAAATTGGATGAAAACCACTTGGCCAATTGCTCTGAAATTGCATAGGAACACTTTTTGGCTCTCCAACATCTAAATTTGTTCAACCGGTGGCGGTGAGTTTTTGCCTATTTTTCACACGTTCATCTTAGTTCATTTGGCAACGATACACTACCTATTTCACGGAGTTTTATGGCATTGATAGCGGCCATTGCATCACGGTAGAAAAGTAATTTGTCTTATACCTGAGTAACGGTGCTTCCTCGGTGCAAAGTAATTAAAGAACATATAACAAAAAAAACACAACATTCCCTTAAAATCGATCAGCTGTAATTCCAACTTGATAAGGATGTACTTCAGATAAGACTGGATAAAAATTGTTCGAGATTGACAACTTTTACCTGATTTCCAAGGTCACGGCCAATTTTGTATTTCATCAGTGTAAAAATGTCATTCACGCTAAACTAAAACTTGAAGTGTACCCACTCGTCAGCTTAGAAATTTTTTCACAAGATGTTGTCGCTATGTCTCCTGATCTTCAACCAATTGCTCATTTTAGGTGCTTCTCATTAATTTTTATGCAAACATTTCTATTGATTATTATATAATTCAGTAGGCATGTGATGCTAAATAACATGTTTTCTTCTTTAAAAAAAAAAAACAAAAAAAAAAACAGAAAAACAAAACAAAACAAACAAAAAACAAAAAAACAAAAAACAAAAAGAAAAACAAAAAAACAAAAAAACAAAAAAAAAACAAAAAGAAAAACAGAACAAAAAAAAAAAAACAAAAAAAAAAAAAAACAAAAAAAACAAAAAAAACAAAAAAAAAAAAAAAAAAACAAAAAACAAGAAGAAAAAAAAAAAACCAAAAAAAAAACCCCACTGCTTAGATAAATGAGTACTTACTTTTGTGATTTAAACTTAGGTCAGCTGAACAAGGGCTGTTCACGCAGCCGTCCGGTTCAATGACATTATAACACGCACATTTGGCGTTCTAATTTGCTTTCTCCCTTTTATGCACCATGTTCGCTAAGGCCATGTCTACTCGTGATGCGTTTAACTCTGCCAGTGCCAAACCCGCTTAAGTCCGCACCGTTTGTCGCTGCGCTTTGAGCGCAAAGCGTGGCGTGGCGTGGGAAGCTGTTAAAATTGGCCACTCTTAAGGCCTATGCAGTGGTAGGCATGCTGGTACTTAAATAAAAGCTCGGTATGCAGAGAATATTGATCGGGTATTGTTATGTCAGTTAGAGTATATCAACTTTGCCGAAATTGACAATAACAGAGTTAAGGGTGTTTGTCCATGTTAAAAGTACAAAGTCAAACAGATTTTCCCTACCAAAACTTTCTTCAGACCATGAAGCTTAGAAGCTTAGACAACAACTGTGCGCAGTGGGTTCTCCTGTGGGGAAAGTGGTGTGTTCCAGTAAGCCAACATGCTACACGTATGCATACACAAACATGAAACAAAATTCATTCATATCACTTCAGATAACACGATGTAAACAAGTATTTTTTTTATTATTTTAGACTGAGAGGTCCATTTCTAACAAAGAAATTGATGCTCCAATAGAAGCTCATGTGAAAAAATTATTATGGATGCAAAATTCTTTGAAAGCATATAGAGATGAAACCACTGATAATTTACATTTTGAAAAGGTAACAAGGTTTTGCATAAACGAATCAAAATTTTCTCTAATTGTATTTGCACATGCATATAGCGTAGACGTGGATACATGTATAATTAAAGTCAATATGAGTAAACACAATTTATACGTCTTAATTTGCTGAATCTCGTGACGCCGATCACGCTGTTGTTAAAGAAGCTTCATGGCTCATCAATACTAGAAAACTCGCATATGAATTGAATTTTACACCGTTTATATATAGTATGATACGATACAATTGCTTGCTTAGCGGTGTACAGATGTATGCAAAACATGGCTGAGCAAATAGCTTTCCACAGAGCGGGTTGGGCCACGCATGTCCAGGATATGGATCGACCTGGAGCATACGTGAGTGATAGGGATTTTCCACAATTGCCAACTAAAAATTTCCATTAAAATGAAATTATAGCAAAAACACAAACACAAAAAAAAAAAAAAAAAAAAAAACAAACAAAAAAAACCCAAAAAAAACAAACAAACAAAAAAAAATAATAACCAAAAAAAAAAAAAAAAAAAAAAAAATAATAATAAAGCAGACGACCATTAACATCCGGGCATATTAGGGCTATTTGGCCGGGAAAGGATGACTGGTCTAGTCACTCTCCCAGCAATTTTTTCTGTGCCCTATGGGCAGAGGAGAGCTATCCCCACCATCTTTCATGGGCGTTCATATTTATCCGTCACATTAAAAAGAGTTATGGTGCATTGGTAAAATTGATATTAGCCGTATCAAAATTTGTAGCATTTGGGCACACAGGAAATTTCTTGTGATTGGCTTCATAAATAGGTGGCAGGATGACATGTTGAGAGTTTGTGTTCAGTTGGCAAACATTCAGACTACTTGATAAAGAATGCAAATTGTTACAAACTAAATCAGGCGCTATCGTCATTACCATATCTGGATCACCATCAAAATAAATATCATTTCTATGTCGATTCTGACCAAAGGCAGTGTAACTTGGTATGTATAATTCTAGGACGAATGCAAGAGCAAAAAAAAAAAAAAAAAAAAAAAAAAAAAATCTGGTCACATGACTGCTCGCAAGGTATAGCCTTTTGTATATTCTTTATATAAATATAATAGAAGGAAACATTGATATAGTGGATTAGCTTGCAATGCTCAGACTCCTCGTGGTTTTTTAATACATGTACTGATAACAGAAGTAATTATTTTAGGAAGCTCTCGTATCATAACGTGACAGTGAATAGTTGTGGTCTCTTATCGCACAGAGACGCAAACGCTTTTTTCTTCTATTGGAACCTATCCTTGTCGGTCCCATGGAAGGTTCTAATGGAAAGGTTACACTGCATTTCAGCTAATCTGAAAGTGATTGTCGGCTTTGATGTTTAGTACAGGACTTTGTAGTATAATAGAGTTGTTGATACATTATCATTATTGAAATTCAACGTATTTTTTTCATGTATATATCGGTGTTAGGACCACCATGGTTCAGTTTTGTCTAATACAGTTTTTGCAAACCAACATGAATCTTTACTCAAAAATGGCCTAAATGAAACAGATTGCTTTGTGCCTGTCAAATATCATTTTTGAAAACTAAATACAGTTTTTTTGCTAAAAAGCCCCTGAAGGAAAACAAACTGCTCTATGCATGTCAAATATCTTTTTTGAAAGGTAAACAGAATGTCTGCTAGAAAGTAGCCTCAACAAACACAGATTGATTGGGTTGTCCTATTTCCTGACGGTTGAATGGCTGTGAATATACAGTGAGACCTTATTATAATGACACTCAGATATCTGACATATTCGCTTAAAGACGCAGGTTTTGAAGGACTTAAACTTAGATTCCTTTGTTATGCGACTCATTTATCTGACATATTCAGATATCTGACATATTTTGCAGGAAAAATATGGTGTCATTATAGTGACGTTCCCCTGTATGATGTGCTGTAACTTGGTCAGGCCAAGGTAACAAACTGGTCGATAATTTTGGACCTCTAATGTAAGTGTGTCATGCATACATTTAAAGCAGGTTACTGATTGCAAGTGACATTTCACATCAATCTCCTGTATATGTATATGTTATTGTATCATATCAACGCATGATGTTTGAATTGGACCTTCATTTTCAAGGTCAAACAGCACTTAACTTACTATTGATAATTCCTGCAAACACCCATAAATCTTAATATTTTTAGATAATGGCATGTATAAGTCCGTTCTCGAATCACTCACTTGGATCGATGTTTCAGGGTCCGCCCCATGGGGGGGGGGGGCCCTTTCTGTTTTGGGGTTGTCCGTCCGGATGTGCACATTCTCGTTACCACGATAACTGCAGAATGCATCCGTGTATTTTGCTCAAATTTGGTAATATGCTTACCTTACGTAGCAAGATGAACTGATCAGATTTCGGTGTCACCATGACCTAATTTGAGCAAATAGCATCCCGATTGAATGCTCGTTAGGGTTCGTTACCGCAATATCTCCAGAATGCTCCAATGTATTTTGCTCAAATTTGCCAGCATGCTTATTTAGTATGCCAAGATGAAGTGATTAGACTTTGGTGTCACAATGACCTAATTTGAGCATATGGCGGACCCTTTAGTCAACGCTTGCGTTGAAGCAAGGACCCTCGATCAAATAGGAAAGGTCAGAATTAGCTGTCAGGTGTGTATTGGCCCCAATACACAACCGAATACACAAACTATTAGAGGGCTAGTGTTCTGTATTCCCATTACTGTATATGTTAAATAAACCCCGAATAAACCAGTCACTTTTGTAGCTGTAGTTATATGATTTTTGTGAGGTTTTTAGTTATATATATAGATTTGCTGTCTGAAATTTGGTGTTTCTATGTGCAGTAGTTTTCAAGTCAGTAAGTTGCAAATTACAATATAAAGTAATGGGAATACACAACCCTAGCCCTCCACTGACTGCAGTGCCCTCTTTTAGGCAGTTCTTGAACCTTTTATTCTCGCCCTTGCCTGTTGATAGAGGGTCTTTGGTTGAAGGTATGTCTAGTTTAAAAATAGCGATTGCACTTATTTGATATTAAAGTTCCCTGGCCGTAACAGACAAACCACCAGGTCACATGATCTACAATTGGAAATCAAACCTGATGTTCTTTTAAGCTCTAGATGACATATATATATATATATATATATATATATATATATATATATATATATATATATATATATATATATATATATATATATATATATATATATATATATATATATATATATATATATATTTATATATTTATATTTAAATACATCATATTCATATGGATTCTGGTCAGGACCCACATAAGCATCAGCGGGTCCAGGTGGGACTGCACAAATTGGACATTTGTGTTAAATCTGCAGCTCATAGTTTTCACTTTTGGCTGTTTAATTGGTCCATGTGAATAAACATCTATCTATCTGTCTATCTATCTATCCATCTATCTATCTATCAATCTATCAATCTATCTATCTATCTATCTATCTATCTATCTATCTATCTATCTATCTATCTATCTATCTATCTGTCCGTCCGTCCGTCCGTCCGTCAGTCTGTCTGTCTGTCCGTCCGTCCGTCCATCCACCCATCCATCCATCCATGTATCTATCTATCTATCTATCTATCTATCTATCTATCTATCTATCTATCTGTATATCTGTCAGTCTGTCTGTCTGTCTATCTATCGATCTATCTATCTATCTATCTATCTATCTATCTATCTCTCCGTTCGTTCGTCTGTCTGTCTATCTATTAACCTATCTATATTGATCTAAATGTCAGTCTAAATGCGAGAAACTGAAAGTGTTTAAGATTCATCACTGACAGAGGCGGACCGACCGACCGACCGACCGACCGACCGACCGACCGACCAGGGATCAGTGCAAAACTGCCTGTGTGTAATTTTGAGTGTCAAAACGTTTGGTCCATTAAAAGTAGGAAGTTGGGATGGGACATGGGTAGACGCACGGCCGGGGGCGTAAATCTTTTTCTCACACGCGTTATAAAGTACAAGGCTTTTTGCACAATCCTAAGCAATGTGGGTTAGCCTTTATCAATAGTTGCTCGGAAAAATCTTGTGTTGATTTGCAAGAAAATGAAAAAAAAAAAATTATAATTATTACAATACTATCGTCCTCTCAAGGTGATCACTCATCAAGTGTAAAATAGTCTTAAGGCTGTACAGGGCGCAAACAGGGCACAAAGATGCACTTTCTCTCTGCAGAGATACTTATCATTCTTTCTTTATCACCATAAGAAAAACAGGAAGGATCTCAAGAACTTCAGGTAAGGAAAGCCAACAAGTTTAAAACTGATAAGCAGACAGTTGCATCAAGTCGCGTTACAGAACAAATCCTTTAAAATTTAGCTCGGGATAGATATGTGATTAAAAGAATGAACTTTGCACTATATGTATTATACAATCCACAGTCTTAGAGCTCAAGTTTCTCAAGACTGGAAGCTTCAGTAGTTGCAATAGACGTTTACACAAATAAGGCAAATGGGAGGTGTTGCAATTGCGTACTAGTACGAGAGAGAGAGAGAGAGAGAGAGAGAGAGAGAGAGAGAGAGAGAGAGAGAGAGAGAGAGAGAAGGAGAGAGTCCCCTTATTCCGTGCAGTGGAAACACGGTTTTCACCTACCATGTCAGTTGTCCTCCTCTCTCGATATTTTGATCACCGAAGGATTCGAAAAACGCTGAACTCTCTCAAAGGAAAATAATACAGTGGCAATATTCGTCTCTGTAAACGTAATTTTCAATATAAAAGATGGGGTTGTAGCAGTCCTTTTTGAATATTTCTCCGAAATAGCAAAGCACGATAATCCATATGCTGAGCATGCATTGTATATCGGCATTTTTTTCTTATAAAACACAGGTAAGGCTTCCGTGTGGTAAAGAAATGGCTGTGCAAATGTTACAGTAAACATGTGTCTGTCGGGATCATAGCTTCTAAGCGGTTGCATAAATGTGCCAGACTGAGTCAATATGTGGACTACTAATTTAAATACCATGTTATGTCCAGACATACCTTGAACCTTATTTCCATGCGTTACGCCCGTGCGTAGCCGTAGGTTACGGATCAGGTCGTTTTGCGCGTCAGAATATGGCTGGAACGTACACTTTGTCAAATGCAGAGAAATGTTGACTTAATTCTCACTGAGGAGTGTGTTAAAAACTTCCTTGAGAACACCTTTGGTGCAGTGTAAACTGCACCAATCAAAGCTGTTGACGAAACGCCTGTGTTCTTAATGTCGAAAAAAGACACACATCATTCACGACATTAAATCATTTCCGGTAAGTTACTATGTATAAAAGTTGAAGATGCAAAAACCAGCGTTTGTTTGCGGATCAGATTGCTCACGTGGCTTCACCATCTCGCTGAGCAGTGACCACATTTTTGAGTGGGCAACATCAGTGTCAGCTACATCATACTTCACCTACGACAGCAAAGACATCGATATATCTAACTGGTTACTGGGTACGTTGAAACAAAAAGGCGTGAAAGTGGACAGCAAAATAACGCAATTTCAGCAAAAGTATTTTAACGTTCACATATTAGTGAAAATGTGAAGGTCCAGTATGAAGACACAAAGAAAAACAATTTGATGTAGAAAACAACAATTACTCATGGTTATATGTACATGTATAAGCTAATGTATTAGTTGGAGTATTTGCTTTAACGTCTGGCGATAGTAAGCTCTCTGGGCTAACATACACAGCTGAGGAACCTAGCTTCCCAAATTCAAATAGCAAATAGGCCAAACTTATACTCATGCGTACACATTCATATTGAATTGTCATACATATACATAGTAATATATACGTAAGCCTATATTAATCACTCTCCATGGAACAAATGTTGAAACCTAATTGTTACGGTGGAAGAAATCGAAGGACTCGCAGGAAAACACCGAGCACATTGCGAGTAGTAGAACTCTTTCACTTGCTTCTCCGGCCGTGGATCGAACGAACCCGGGCCGCACGGGTGAAAGGCGAGCGTAATACTGCTCCGCCAACCGGTACAATATATATATATATATATATATATATATATATATATATATATATATATATATATATATATATATATATATATACAACAAAGAAAATGAACTTTTTCCATTGAAAACTTGTGTATGTCGGATATCTGAGAGTCGTTATGATAAGGATTCACTCTGTTTTATAATTTACCCCTTCTGATCAATGTTCTGCAATGGATATATCTAACAATGTTTGGTCTGTCGCTCAACAACCACGTCAATATTTATTTTCTTACACTGAAAGTCAGTCAAAATTCAGAGGGTTCTACACAGACCACTTCAGGTTAATTGTCGTGTTTCAATATCTTCCTTTTACCCCCATTTAATGAAAGTAGGCCTAACTGGGTGTATTTGGTAAGCCTCCTATAAGTACGTAGGACTACACACCTTACGTAATGTACGTGTCCTTGCATTGTGTGTTACCAAACAGTCGCACATGGCTATCTAAGTATGTCAAAATGTGACGTCACGTCAGCCTCAGTCTCCGCGAACCGCAATCAGACAAAATGTAGACTGTTACTGATGGTGTCTCGTGGAGACACATCGAATGTCTCACGGCTATTAACCAATTGGTTTCCTTCTTTCTTACTTGAAGTGTAAGAATACAACATGTGTCGTTCTTTGATTGTTCCCAGATATGACGCAAAAAAAAAGACTCATGACGTAACAAACAAGCCTAGTACTAGACATGCGCATGTCACATGTCAATAATAATAATAATAATAATAATGATAATAATGATAATAATAATAACAATAATAATGATGATGATGATGATAATAGTAATAATAATAATAATAATAATAATAATAATAATAATAATAATAATAATAATAATAATAAAATGATGAGGATGATGATATACTTACTCTTTTCGTGTGTATCTAGAAAGTAGCAGTGACTGCTCCAAAGGAATCCAATATTCTTTACTCGAAACCTTCGGCTGTCCTCTGTAATATTAAGCTGAGGTTATCCGAGATAGGGTGCCGCTGTCAGAAATACATGTGCAGGTGTTCCAGGTTCCGAGGTTTGCTAGCATAGTGTCTCGTAAAAGATCCGTTAATAGCTTTCAGCCTTAAGTACCATTTTTAAAATTCCACTTAAATGTATTTTTGGTGCAGTTGCACTGATACTTTGATGGCAAAAACCATTCGCGGACCTTTGTTGGCGTAGACGTGACCTCAGCTCAGAAGCTGTTTGTCCAACAGTGATAATACTCGAACTATACACATGACTTGTTTTCAGTTTAGTCACACATAATATGGGGAAAGTTTGGATCTGGAATGCACTTCAAATCTTGGATTGACTTTGATTTTGATAACCCTTACATACACAAAATGCAAAGAAAGACATTCATTTAAAGCACAATATCGTTTTCCCGCAATTAATGTCTGTACAGCCTTAGGCAGTATCACTCTAGGAAACGTAGTATTCCTGTGCGCACTTAGTTTTTCTTCATTTTCATATCTACAAAAACTAGATTACTAAAGAGCGCAAGAAGATACAAAAGTGGCTCTCTAGACACGGAGGGACACACTATAATATGTACAGTATATAGGACATTACCTTTTGGCGGACAGTACAACTGTTCACGGTGATACTTAGTGATAAAAACAATCAATCATTTAAATTTCAAGTAATATGAATAATGTGTTCTGCCACAGTGAAAGTACCTGCTTTTAGATAGGAATCAGTAGGATTTGGGGGTAAAAAAAGAGAACAGCAATAAATTTTCCTTAACTTTGACATGTGCAAAAATTATCATTATCATGTGTAAAATAACTGAGCAACATATCGCCTGCTAATATTAAGAACAACTAACTTGGAAATCACCCCCGGCGCCAGCATATTAGAAACTCTTTTCGACTGAAGTTATCTATGGCAAGAACACTTAAGACATTATAAAAAGAACTGACATTTACTCTATTCAAGAAGTGCACATTCACATGGTGCAGACGGGAACAAAACAGCCCCTGAATATGAGAATTTTCGAAAAAGACCCAAGACATAATTGCATGAAGAATTCTAGGAAATAAAAAATCTTTTGCCATGAGAATAGTGATCAGGAACAGAATCAATGGATAAAAGGATATCTTTCAGAGTTGATTTAAATTTAATAACCGTAGCATATTGTCTTATATTTTTAATAGATCATGTTCAAAGTTTAATAGTGGAAGGAGGAAGAGATCTAATAACGTTTTGATGTGACTTTGGTCTGTCTGAAACTCCAGCGGTCCGAACATGGATTTTTGCTCGAATAGCATTGAGTGGGACCAGATCCAAAAGATAGCCTGTTGACCATTTCGTGAAGCAAAGTATAAAATATTGGTGTCTTTAAGCTTCTTTGGTTGTAGAATAGGGGATGGCCTGGTGTGTTTTTTAGATGGCATAAACCAATGCGAGCCTTTTCACAATGAACCAATTGTAGTATAATATTCGAAGGACCTAACGCACAGTTGTCAGATGCAACGCACAGTTGTTGTAAGATGGAACGTATCATGGCTTTATTGAACGAAATCACAGTATTACGAAATAACTTGTTTTCAGCCTAAAGAGTCAAATGTTTGCTGGCTTGGTGTATGGATCTAGTAATAGGGACATTTAATTTTTGGTGGTAAGAGAGTGTTATTCCCAAAAGGAGCATTATTAGTACTTTCATAGATTATATGACCACCAAGAAGCACAAATTGATAGTCTTATTGTTTTGTTTTTATGAAAAACAGGAGAACTCAAGATTTAGTTGCATTAAAAGTATTTTTTCTGCAGCTTATCCCAGTGTCATGTGTCAGTATCAGCATTTTAAGTCTAGCAGTAATGAAAGGGTCATGTATAATCTCCCGTGTACTAGTGTCGTCAGAATATAGTTTGATGTCACACGAAATGCATCCGTCATATCATTTATGAAAACTAAGAATGATACGGGCCCCGAGATAGAGCTCAGGGGTACCCTTACCTTCACGATAAGCAGAGAAAAGTCTGGTCCCCGATCGTTATTCATTGACAACGATTAGATCGATAACTACTATGAAATAAGGAAGAGGACCCTCAATTTCAAGCTGTCTCACTTTGAAAAGGCAACCTTCATTGCATACGCATTCTTGACTTACAAACTTCACAAATGCATGACATTCAAATGACATTCAGTGTGTATGTTTGTGGGACATTATGAAATTCTTCCATATGGTTTTCATTACCATGGTTACAAATGCCATGGCAACTAATTACGATGGGATCGTACACTGCTATTGACAACAATGATATAATGTATGCATCATACATTAATCACAAGTTCATCATCAAATAAACATCGCACCTCTTACATACTCGTATAATATCCGACCATTTTCCCCTGATCCCGGTCGGATAAATACTCCAAATATTGTGTGGAGTGCCGATGATATAAATCTGATACTGTCAATGTATATGTACTCCCGGTATCATAACACGGCTTTTTTTTTTTATCACATTTCAGTACTTTTATGCGAAGTGTAGTGGACAGTAACTACCAATTTTTAATAGTTTCAACCTTATAGCTTTCTCTGATAGTGCGATTTTGCTTGCTGTGTTAGCCGAGCAAAACTGTTGAGTCAGTCCAAAATGAGACATTGAAAGAGTGAAATCCCTATCTACAAAAGAATTAACGAGAATTGTAGACTGTCTATGTTTGGACAATTCAAATCTTGATATATGAAACCATCATATATATATATATATATATATATATATATATATATATATATATATATATATATATATATATATATATATATATATATATATATATATATATATACATGCACTTCAATGGTCCGTACACTAGGGTAGGCAGTGGCGAGAGATTTTTCAGCAATCCTTTGAAAGATAAGGTCATCGAATCGCTTTCTTTACTTTTTTATTAAAAATACCAGAAACATGGTTCTAAGCGCATGCGCAATAGAAAAACTTCCTGTCAATGTTTATATATAAATAGAAAACTACCCAAGTAGATGATTTGCATCACAAGACCGCTCGAATCATCACGTGTATTAGGTGAACGCTAAGCGCTAAGGTTACGCAGTCACAGCAAGGGCAGTCTTGTGGTGAGAATTGTCGACGCAAGTCGTGCGCGTTTTATTCTGTACTTAAAAATAATAACAAAGCCGTTTTTGCAAATTTCGCAGACATTTATTCACATTACAACAACCATTTTATTATATTATAAACACATCTGTATGCAGCGTAAAAATGGCGTAACAATATTGGTTGCATACAACATAAAAAAAAAAAAGAAAAAGGAAAATGACATCACCTGCACACAGTGCGAAGGCAGCGGGTGAGTTTTCAATGTAATATAGGCAAAAGTACAGAACCAATTGTCTTATTGTTGGCAATCCATAATGAAATTACAACATGTACATCGAAGCCGCCACTGAAGAAAACATCGATAACATGAAAGATTGTGACTGGCAGACCAGATATACAATTTCCAAATATATATTGACCCTAATCACAAACATAAATCACACAGGATCTAAAATATACAAAATGTATCAAAAAATTTTAAAAGGAACAAAATTTACCGCATTTCCTAAACTTAATATTGACATTGTTTATAGTTATATTTGTAAGGGTTTTGGTGAATACTGTTCAAAATATGCCAAACAATTATATTTACAAAATTCAATGCTTGGTTACCGACAATTAAGAGAGTACTAAGAAATAAATTTTGTGCTCATAAATCTCAAACGAAAGGCCATTTTACTGACAAGTTAAACTCCCTGCAGTTGCCATTACTTTGAAAGATCCCAAAGAAAGATTAGTGACGAAAAATATTAATAAGGGCTGGTAATAATTTCGGGCGTGTTTGCAAAAAATATTATATCGAAATTAGTATAAATAGCTTTTAAGGCGTGAAATATAACGTTGTTTATGTATATCATGAAGATAGTGCTGATACAGGAATTAATTTGCACAAAGATATACATTGCACCTCAAAATTAGTTTTACATAAAAGTGCATGATAACGACTCGTCAATACCTATTCTGTTTTGGATTCATTAATTATAAACAGATCAGTACAAGTCAAGATCATTGCCGGTCCATCAAAATGTACAACGTTACAGTTGTTGGTCGAGATTATATTATGTTTAACAGCTATTAGAAACCTTATTCAGAAGTACTGTGATAAAACATAAAAACACACTAGAATAAAATGTTTTTAAGGTTAAATAATTCAATGTAATTTGTATATAAAATTCTACATAAAATGCTTAAAGTAATAACTGTTTTGATTTTTCTACTTTGTGAAAAATAGATGCATAAAAATGTAAAAGAAGGACATGAGAAATTAATCGATAAGCATTAAATTATATTCAGTAATATATTTATTTTCACACATTTTCACAAACCACATTTTGGTCAGAGAAATACTATATTAAAAGAATGTTTAATCATATATCATTGAAAATTTATTGATCGCGATTCGTTTTGTCATTGACAATGCCTTATTTAATTTGGGTCGATTGTACCTCAGCAAATCAAAGACATCTGCAAGGGCAGGAATTGCTCGCCTGCACTGGATGATTAATATCTACTTTGGCATGAGTACTGAGCCATGCAGAAATAACTAAAAGCACATTTTTCTGCTGCCAAAGAGTTATCGTTACGTGTCAGACATACATGTGGTATTTCTTACATAAATGTAAAATTGTTTCTCAAAACGCTTAACAAATTTATCCTGATTATATTCATCTGGAGGACATTTATACTGAAGATAATAAAGTTGTGTTGAGTGTAAATATTCACGTTTTTAACGCTAGATTGGTTTTCAAAATATATCACAAAATTAAAAGTTTTTAATTTTGAATTAGTCAGTTATCCGCCCATTAAAAGAAATATATCGGAACGTACTGGCCACAATAGCTTTTTGTTAAGTTTTTTTGGCCCCATTGGTCCTGAGTTTTATCTTGTTTTTACATCGTTTTTTCTTTCTTTCTTTCTTTCTTTCTTACTTTCTTTCTTTCTTTCTTTCTTTCTTTCTTTCTTTCTTTCTTTCTTTCTTTCTTTCTTTCTCTCCTTTCTTTCTTTCCTTCTTACTTTCTTTTTCTTTCCTTAATTTGTTTCCTTTGTTCTTTCCTTCTTTCTTTTTTTGTTCTTTCATTTCTTTCTTTCTTTCTTTCTTTCTTTCTTTCTTCTTTCCTCCTTTCCCTTGTTCGCCAGTTGTCTCGAACACTATCATACTCAGAAACTTCAAACTTCGCATGACCATAGGTGTATACATGGAATCATGCCTTTTAATCAAGACAAATATGTGAAGGATTATGCAAATTGGGTGCATTTTTTAATTTAAAATTTTGAATATCGCCGAAACTATAATAGGTACAGGTAACAAATCCAATTTGAATTCATAGGTTTGTAATACAACACATTTTTGTATTTTAGATGTGACCTCTAAAGGTCAAAGGTCAGGGTCATTTTGCCATCTGAAATTTTCTTCTAGCCACAAGTGGATCAGTTTTTATCCATTTTTTATCATGTTGGACTCAACTTGTACATATAGTGACACTGCACATTTTTGTAATTACATGTGGCCTCTAAAGGTCAAAAGTCAAAGTCATTTGGACCTTTCAAATTTTCTTCTGGCCTTCACTGGATCAATTTTCATCCGATTTTAATCATGTTAGACTCAAATTGTAGGTATTGCAACACTGCATATTTTCCTTATTTGCATGTGACCTCTAAAAGTCACAGGTCAAGGTCATTTTGTCATTTGAAATTTTCATTTGGATATATGTCTGTCAATTTTCATCCGATTTTAATCATACTGGACAGCGGCAAAGGGTATTAGACATACAATTTGACATCTTAATTCTAAATTACTGTCTTATAGCACTTCCACTTCTTATTATTCTTAATATTAGATAGAGAACTTAATGAATGGGCTGCAATCTTGTTGGGTTGAGCGAGATTTACAGCCAGGAGTACACCAAATGTACAGTTTTTTTTTCTAAAAGGTCACGACAATTTTAATTAAAACACCTCTTTACACCATTCTATCAATATTTGGATGCCTTGCCCACAGCTGGAGGAAGGTTTTTTTTTGTGTCAAGTCAGGAGTCTATGAGTTCGTAAGTTACACATCGGTGACCAGATTCAGTTTATATAAAACAACTAATCTCAGAACACATCCCTTGATTGCTCTTTACTTGGTGCATACACAGGGTTAGTTTTTCTTCTTCTTCTTTTTTTTAAGGGCACCTTCGTGTCAGATTAGGGTTTATTCTTTACCGAAACCTTTAGATATAAGATTCCATTTGGCTTTTCCGAGAAAATTCATGAATATATTTGAAATCTTTTACTCGTGGTAAGTCGAAATTTGAATCTGATCATTTTCATCTTTTATACTTGTTTTCTTCTCATTAAAAAACCACTTGACATCGAAGTGCTCTTTGTACTCATTACTGGCTCCATGCTTCATGCAAATAGTAAACCCGAGTGCTTGTGGAAATATAATACACCAGTGAGATGTTCCGTTTTGCGACAACGACAATGCATGCTGAATATGACGTGCCACCCATAATTATTAAAAAGAGAATGGACATTGGTGATTGGGAGAGTTTAATCGATGGTATTCCTGCTCTCCCTGATATAGGCACATCGCTTCTGTGTGTTTGTCTTATCTCAGAAAAATAAAATTATAATCAGAATCTAGACACGTCAAGCCGGACAGGAAATTCAAGACGTAATGTTTAGATAAGGAAATAGGATCTTCAAATTTATCCGAATAGAAAACATTTTAATATCAAGCAATATTTTGATGAGTGGACCTAATCAGCCCAATGGTAAGAAGTAAGTGAAAATTGAAAACCGATTCTCCATTCTTGTATAATTTACTGGATAAAACAGATTATAAGAGGACCTCAGTAGCAAATTGAAGTGGATAAATTTCCCACAGGACATGTTGAGCAAGTAATCAATTCCCAGTTAATATATCATAGCATCGTGCTGTCTAAAGCCACTCTTTAGTCACTGTGTTGTATGTTACCTTAAATTTTCTCTTTAATCAAGTTTGGGATAATCAGACAAAAAAGTCAGTTTGACTCCCGCGTACTTCTTGCTGTAGCCAGAACTCCATATGTCCGCCAGACACACACTGGAATGAAAACGGAAGAAGAGTATCAGCGGAAGACACAGATGTAGAATCAGATTCCAAGCCATTTCTCCGAAAAAGTCATTATGAGGAGTCATTTTTAATTCCTTGACTTGCAGGGTGTGGAAAAGCCAAAAGGCCATGTTGGCAATAATGAGAAACGTAAGAACACCGCGACCTTCCTTTTTGTCTATGGCCTCCTTGGTTTGTGAATAGCGCTGCATGCCGTCTATGATGAAGACTGCCTGCACCACAGATTGTACAGAGGTAACTATTGTAGACACCAACTGTAGGCTGTACAGAGGAACGAGAGTGCTGGCGTCATGAAGAAGCACGAGAATGAGGCAGATGGTGGTGAACATGTCATACACAAAGGCACCGGACATGGACAAGAGAAGCAGTGAGTGGTCTATGCTGTTGGACGTAAACGAGTCACGGGAAAGCTTTCGTGTTTTAACAAAGGCTACTGTGAGAGCAATAAGCATCAAGACGCCAGCTATCAAGTGACTTCCAGAGTATATAAATGCAGCATGTGTGTCGTCTCCTCTCTTGGAGGAGAAAAAGAACAAAGCAATGGAAACCATAATTGATGCAAAGAAAAGCATTCCAGCAAACATTCCTCGATGAGCTTTGTCACAGATCTTTCTCCTGGTTGTATGATGCTCATTCTGCAGGACATTCAGTGTGTCTTCTTGATATTTTGTTGTCAGATATTTCTTTGTCGCATGTATCAGTGCGTGGGGATAGTTGATCCCTATACCGGTAGCGATGCCGTACATATTAGCCACTGCTATGAGGCTGTACTCCAGTATAAGCGGGTAGAGATATGGAGACGCTTGCTTTAGCAGGCTGCCCCGGTCAACACAATTAGTTCCTTCGGTATGGTCTGCCGGGTTGCAATGAAAAAGAAAGTGTCATGCATCATCATGTGGACACAAAAATAAATCAGCAATTCCTAGGGTGATCTGTTTTATCCACAGGGAGTCACTAATATTAAAATGACTTCCTGATAAACCCGTATTTTAAAATGTTGAAAATTATATGGACCAGCATAATTTACCATCAACAGGTAGTGGATAGATGTTTGTTTACAACTCATCCACCATCACGTGAACACTAATCACTTATATTTACATGGATTCAAATTGTGACTCTCGCATCCATATTCTTCATAAGGAGATCTATGCATTCAAGTACCTGTATGCCCGCGGTGAGTTTAGTCGATAAAACGTTTGTGAGCGTTCTGTAACTTTTCTTTGAAAGTGGACACTCCCGACTTGATGAATTAGAGTCAATAAAACTTTGACATTGATCTGAAGCTGTAACATTTGAACTAAGGTCCTTATATATTAATCTATCGGTAGTAATGTCCCAGATGGTAAGCATACTTTTACAGTCAACCATTTGCTCATCAGCTTGACATTGGCCAGCGTAGGTAGCAAAATTATGTAGGACCTAAATTGTGCCGGCACAACACCGAATCATAGTTGTTTGTGATAGTATATTCGTTTGGGTCAACGTTTATTGGCATACAATTTGCTTTGGGTGAACTTTGAGCATATGATCCCTGCCCCCCCCCCCAAAAAAAAAGTGAGGCCGACTTTGTCATAGTTATCGGCCACCGTTCGACCAACGTATGCCTGTTATCTTTTATCGGGCATAAACCCTTAGTGAGCCGCTGAACACATATTTCCCTAAAACTTTTGCTTTCAATGTTGTTAATGTAATCTCATAAAAAACTGTCAAATTGTCAAGGGTTTAGCAAAATTATGCAGTTTATGTTTGTTCGCAAGTGTGGAAACAAAAGGTGCATTTTTTAATAATTCCTACATAAAATGGTTCTTCCGAATGATTGAATAGTTAAAAAAAAAATTTAAAAAAAAACAAAAAAACCTCCACATTCCTGGGTGGCATGCATTGTTTTTAATACTGGTAGTATAAACAAAGAAAAAGTTGTATTTACTCAGCGTGTGAAGACGACCTGCTTTGGTGGTATTAGCTGCGACAGGCGAATGATGATGATGTGTTGCCCCCTCCATTATTTCCCACACCAGAATACGAGTCCAAATGCAAAAGTTCGTCGCGCAAACATGCATAAACCCGAACTGCACAAGTGATCTGTGTCTTGTTACACGGACCTGCAAGAAGTAGCTGTTACAGTAGGTCATAGAATTGAAAAAAAAATGAAGAGAAATGGAAAGTTATGAAGGCCATGCAGCAGATTCTGCTTTATAAATGTACAGCAGGAGGTGTTTGGGTTTTTTTTTTTGCTTTCCAGTGTATTTAACCCTTTCCCCATTGAATTAACACTGAGTCAACCGCTTTCATGGGCATGGGTTGGCCACCTTAGTGTCCAACCCAGGCCAAGGAATGCTGTTGACCTGGGGCATGTGATATTGGTAAGTCTCATTTAGATTTCTCAGTCAAATTGTTTTTCCATTACTGTTGAAATAAGTTGAAAACACAGAGGCAGACGAATTTTGAACACAAGCCAGTTTACGCTGACTTACGGGATTATATATTAATAAAGAATCAATAAGCAAGATAATATTTATCGCCATTATCCCATATTTGTTATTAGCTTGGTCATTCCATGAACATTTACCAGCAAAATTGCGTGCATTGATATCAGTAACTCATCGGTTACAAACACTTCCCTCTCGACCTTCCCACAGACAACTATTTTTCGGGGGACAATATACTTTGATTGTTTTTATCTCGAAACCGGCATCCATTTAAATCATTTTCAAGCTGAAAAACATGTAGCTTGCATATATAGCAACAAGAAAGGAAACCTGTATCTAATGTTAAATAGCCCCGCAGCAGTACCGTAACACAGTGACATTTTGGCTGTGATATTATTATTCTACTGTTTAACCCCCAGAATGGTATATTTCCCCTCATAATGTTTTGTTTACAGCTGTTTGTGATATAAAAAAATGAACAGAGCATCCTTTAGTCACAGTAAATAGAACAACACAGTCAATTTGCTTTATTCTTCAGGGAATTGTTAAAACACAATCTTCTCACACGATCTTAAAGAAAACTTTCCAGGTCGAATCACAAATATTCTTGCAATAAGATGGTGTGGATTGGGTTGCTCAAATTAATTCAGGTGCCTTAATTACATTCATAAAGAATATTAACGTGGTATCTGTCGCGAAGGCACATCTCTATCACTTTGGAATTTGTGTATCGAACTTGCGTGTTTTTCTAAATTGTTTATTGTGGCATTTCAGTTTTCGGACGTCATTCCTACTTTTATCACCATCATCATAGCAAAGCTGCATACATATTCATCGTAAGACGCTTAGTTGTCATGTACTTACGTGTGAAACCTTGAACAGGAAAAATGTTTGCACCAGTAAAAACACGATGTGAAAAAATATGGGCCAGACAGCCTGATTCTTACATGGTTTAGCAATATGGTTTCCCAAGTAATATTCAACTTCTAGAAAGGCATACAGAAGATTCCCGAGGCCAAACACTGGAAATAAAAAACGAAAAACCGGACTGAATTATGCATAAAAAGATTAACGGGGTAAAAGTGATGATCGAAGAATCAAGTGATGGACCAATTGACTGTTCGACAACATAATTTTGATGCACTTTGTTGATAAAAAGCACAATGCTTTTATTGCCTCTGTGCTAGCATTTATTGCCTTTAAGAGTTCTGAATTTTAAAATGTCACTGCAAATGTTCAGTAACTAATAGATAAGTCACATATAAATTTTCTTCATTGTCGACATTTCAAACATGTAAACAGAAGTTGAAAGCGCTAAAGTAGCTGACACATGTGAAATATAAACACAAAACGAAATAATGAAAGGGATAGCAACATACGTGAAACATTCGTACCGGGATGCATGCACGAATATATTAAAGCTTGTGCAAACTCTAAAAGCTGTCTATGATTATAGATGGAGTATACATACAATATATGATACAATTTGCTTACAAATTACAACAACGTGGTTTGCAAGCTACAAGTACAGCAAAAGAGGGGAAGAAAGGTAAATAGCCGTGAACTATAAATTTTACATCTTTTTATAATGTGTATCACAGAATCTGAAGTAATGCATATGGGAAGGCAAAGCTGTCGCTACCATGTAAAACAAATGTTTTGTACATTCAATATTGCAATAAAGTTTCTACATAAGAACGAATGTAACCTTTTCTACATATTGTTGCAACAATATAAATGTAATCCTAAGTAACACTAAGTAGTTTAAGATGTTATTATGAATGGATGTCGAGCGAGTCTTATTTAGTTGTAGCAGGCCAAATGTTTCTGAATTTTAAGAGATGATTTGACCAGAATATGTTTTGCGTTTGTTTCGCAGTCATGTTCATATAATTTGAAGCTTCCTGTTGACTGTTTAAATTTCGACAGGCATCGTGTCTATAAACTTTTTTGTTTAGTTATGCATATCGCTTTTGAAGATCGAAACTATTATTACATCACTCAAAATAACAAGTGTTATTATTTAGTCATAAAATATACTGTTCGGTTCACATAACAGAAAAACAACATGTACTTTTCTTATCATCCCTATCACTTTCTGGTTGAAACAACAATTACCATTTAATGAGTGTGCAGGAAATGTATATATCTGTTGTGATGCAACTTATGTATGGTTTGGGAAGGTCTTATGTAAGTTAACCAATGTTACCTTTATTTTCTGGTTATGGCCTTTTGATATCATTTTTTTTTCACCTGAAGTACCGTATGCATATACGTAAACAATATATGGTTTTTATCCGATTCGCATATGGTTTTGAAGAATGTGATTTAGGTTAACAAATATTACTGTTGTTTCCTGTTTATGGTTTTTAATTTTTTTAACTTAAAGTGACATATATTAATGAAGATGGCCTTACACAAAGCGCCCGATCGCAAATAGAAGCTTGTGCCTTCGTGTGCCAGACTGGCCGTTTGCAGTCGAGATCTGACGAACTCCTCCATTGTCTCCATGACGTCAGCTTCTTCCTCATAGTATGTTTCTTGACTTATCGACCTCTCAAATTCGGCTGGATTTTCTTGAGTATTACCAACAACAGTTACACTTTCCTCTTCATCGGCCATGTCTCCTCCTTTGTTATCGTAGGCAAGAGATTTCACATCGTCTGTTTCCACAAAACGATTGTCTTTCTTGCACGGAGACGGAGTAAAGTTGTTGCTTGCTGGGGAACTAGGTTGTGATTTTAATGGTTTGTCTTTGGCGGGCAAAGATGGCTTCTGTGAAATCCTAACTCCTGATTGAACATCTGGGACACCTCTGACGTCTTTAGATAATTTGTGAGTATCCCCTTTACCAGGATGTTTCTTCAAGTTGAACAATTGCAGATAAACGAGAAAAACTGTTGAACCACCAAAAAGGTAAACTAGGAACCCCTGGAAACAGTATGGTAAATTTGATGTATATTGACGGTTCTGGTAGATGTATTCCGTCACCTTCTGTTTTGACATGTACCTAATTTGGTTGAAAATTGTAAAGCGAAGATATAAAAATAAGAAATACTGCTGGTTTGAAGCAGGATGCCCATGTCGAAGAACATAGAGTATATCAACCAACCGAGTGTACCTTTTAAAGTGACATCAGACAACGAAATTAATGTGCATGTAGCAATTCCTGTTCGCGACACAGGTTGCTCTTTAACCGCTAGGTGTCATTATGTTCATCATGTTGTAATTTACAGGTTTTCAAAAAACAATATATAAAACAATATGTTGCAATCTTTGCAGTTGGTGTCTATATATATTTATATTTAAGAAACTTGGTACCGCAAAATCAAGTTTATTAAAAAAAAAAAAAATAGACGCAGACTTGTCTTAAACATCACATTATTAATGAATTCGCCTTGTCTTCTTTAGCAAGAGTGTCCTTTTTGTATGCTGGGAAATAATAAACCTTTCACATTATATAATTACCCCAACAAAGCTCTCAATGCCTTGGATGTCACTTATGTGTATGGATTCAGTGATGTGCAGAGCCATGCCTATGAGCATCAACAGAAGAGCGTATACACCGCTGAGCGCTTGCCCTGTTGGGGTGTCAGCATGTCGCCTGCAAGGAATGAAGAAAAAACACTGGTTTCACTGGTACATTTCCTACCCACGCAAATAAACTGATGTCTCTGTTACATGAAATTTCATACATATCCAAAACTAGCTTAATTCATGTAACACACATTGCTTTTATGAAATCAATACTATTTTTACTGTGCATAATGGCAAATGACAACATTACAATGAACGAAAATCGTGTAATTAGTTGGGAATTTGGAGAATTTTTCATATAAAGTAGCTTCATTCCGTCTCTCTTCGGAAGTTGAAAATATGCAAAACGAAAATAGAAATAAAAAGCAGCTATTTTAAATTTACTTTGAAGAACAAAATGTAAGTATAATATTCATTATTACTTTCAGTGATGCTGTTATTTGTAGAATGAGAGGAACTGAGCAGCTATACGTTTGTCAACGCTGTCACATGTAGAATTTATGACTACTTCTATTAGAACCAACTTCTATGGTAACCTACGCTATTTGCTTTGTGGCTGATAGACCGTAACAACATGGTCCTAAGTTGGTGACAAAGTTGAATCTTTTTATCTTTCATCATACTGTATCACTACATACAGGAATAGTTATTCTTACGTCTTTAGTTTGTTCTTGTTTGGCGTCCCTTTATTTGAATTGGAGTGAGCATCAATCGTACGGGACGAAATTGGCTGTACATGTTGACCCGATAGGTGGCGGGTAGGGGTCTTGTAAATGTCATCCTCATTTGTACAATGAGCTTCATCAACCAGCCGGTGTTCTTTTACAGTCTGCTTGTTTGTGTCTGTGGGCACATTTCCGTCCATCTTTAGTTTGTACCCACTACTGTATCTGTCTGGTGTTGCCGTCGGGGGAATATTATGCAAAATGTTGCTGAAAATAACAAATATTCCATTTTCACTTCGTCGTAGAAGGTTCGCAAAAGAAACATTGCATAATATATTTAGTCAAGGTATCAAGATAGAAAAGCAAAAATCACCGCAAAACAATAGAAAGACAAATAAAAAATGAAATAAATACGCCCCCCCCCCAAAAAAAACCAGACACACATACAAAAATAAATAAATAAATAAAATAACCCTGGGGCAAGCAAGCGATTCCCAGTGTTCTACAGATAAATCCTCTGCTGCGTCAACAATGGGCAGTATGAGAAAAAATGAACCGCATCTTCAGGCGTGTATAAACAGGAACAACTTGCATCGGGTATGATGTTAAAAATATGTGAATGAGCGTTTAATGTAGAACAACAAATGAACAGCTGGCTGTGGCATTTATTAGGACAACGCTTCCCAGATGCGAAGAAAGAAGGCGTTATGTCAACAGGAAAGAGTAATGATTTTACTTGGGCTTTGAACTGAGACAGGGATGTAGAGTCACGAATGGCCAGGGGTAGAGTGGTCCATAAAGGGATGGAAGAAGGTATAATTGACTCTTCAAAACGTATGATATTAAATTTACTTTGGCGCAAGTTAGCTCGATTTCTGAGGGGGGCGTCCGGTCGATAGTGAACGCAATATCGGGGAGGGAGGGGGGGTACGAGACTACAAAGATGCATGGGGGCGTCAGCTTCTTATACATTTTGCAAAATAAAATCAATTTCAAGTATTTCCTGCATTCTGAAAGAGTGTGCCATCTAAGCTCTTTTAGAATTAGAGCACGTGCAGTGTGCCAGACAGCAACAAGGCAAATTTTGGCTGCCTTATATTGTAACATTTTTAAAGATTCAGAAAGTTCTTGAGAGTAGTTATCGAACAGGATGCTTCAGTATTCAAGGATGAGGGACATCACGGATGTGTACTGCTGATATAAAGTATTGTTTGAAAGTTTATATTTGAGCCTTCGTAAGAGAGCAATACGCTGACCAGCCTTGCTAATGATGCCTGTTATATGCTGATCCCAGGAGAGATTCGAAGTTCGGGTCATCCTGTGTGGGCGTGCTGTCTTGATGCTTCTATGGGACTGTTTGAAAGAAGTAAAATTGGACGGTTTGATTTGATTTTTTAGAGAAAATTACACAGATAGACTGAATGGCTTAAATACCATCCGCCAAAGCTTGCCCGAACGATGAAGAGAGCTAAGTTGGTGTTGAGGCTTTCTGCTAATTCATTTGGGTCATGCAAAATTTCGAAAAATACAAGTATCGTCTGCGAAAAGCCTATCGCAAGTTATATTATCAGTAGTACCATCGATGCAGACAAGAAAAAGAAGGAGTCCCAGAATGGAATCCTGGGGAACGCCAGCTCCGACTGGGAGTCAAGACAACGTTTGTTAGCGCACTGAAGACGGTTAGATGGATAACTTTCTATGAATCATAAAACAGGTTTTTCCAAACCATATTGTTGCAATTTAAAGGGAAGACCAGTGCGCCAGACTTCATCGAAGGCCTTTCATATGCCAAGAAACAACGCACGTGCTTTTTGTACCATCTGGAGACCGTTGTCTCTTATATGAAGAGTGCTAAAGAGCAGATTGATAGTAGAGTCGTTCTTTTTGAAGCCCGATTTTTTTAAAGGAAAGTATGTTATTAGAGGTGAGATATACCTAAAATATCTTATAAACTCCATGTTCGAGGATTTTGATACGTTAAATAGAAGGGAGATGGGTCGGTGGTTTAACTTTGGTTATCTATTGCGTTTTTGGAAGACAGAGCGAATATTTGACAATTTTCTTGTGTCAAGAAAAAGGAGTTAGACAAGCACTGATTGAATAGTCTGGTCAAAGAGTAGGCAATTGACGGAGCACATTTTTATAAAGACAGTGTTACCTTTACTGCCAGGCCCACACGCTTTTTGTTTTTAGAGTCCTAAGGACTTTTTCGACTTTGTGAACTTTAGCTTCTAGCATATATAGCCGGGCTTATGTTCTATAGGTGAGGTCAGGCAACGGTAGGGCTTTGTTTTCTTGAGCGATTTTGCGTTGAGCTGCAAAGTTGGTGTTGAAGATTTTACATTTTTCAGAACAGCTAGAACTGGTTTTGCCCTCATCTATAAGTGCAGGGATATTTTAGTGAAGGTTACAACCCAGGACTGATTCACTGAGACTCTACCATATTACGGTTAATATCTTTGGGGTCAAGGTTAGAGCGAATATTCTCAACGAATGTCCATATAGAGTGTTTAATAGAATTGACAATGAATTTTCGTTGTCTTTCTTAAAGTTGGTATAGACCTTCGATTTTACGTGTTAAAATGTAAAGACCTATATTTTTTACATGGATTGGGAAGCAGGCCAAGCCTACATTCATCACTCCCCATGGCACAGATGTCCGCGTATACTTTTCTACGTAATTGTTTGGTGGTGGAGACCGAAGGACTCGGAGAAAACCACCGTGCACGGTCATAGTGGTGAAAATTCTTTCCACTTACATTCCCGTGCACCAGCTAGGTGTTGTGAGAAGGGTATGCGGTTGTGGATTAAGAGTAAGATGCTTGTAGGTGTTCCCTCACACGGTTGCTCTTTTTCGTTAGCTTCCTGATTTCACGGGTTATCTGCGGTTTATCGGTAGGTCTGATAGTTACTTCACAAAATGGGATACATAGTTTACAGGCATCCAGGGAGAGGTCAGACCAGTATGAGACAGAATCATTAGATCAATCGAAAACGGCCAGACGGGTTTCCCACCGGCATTATAAAGAGTGCTATTTAAGTCATCAAAGTTAGCTCTCGTATAGTCCTAGAGGGAGCGTTTTCAAGGGCGATATTTAAAGTGAGTCACGGAGAAAGAGCAGAAGACGATAGAATGGTCAGAAGTCGAGACGGGAGACAGTACGCCAGAATTCAGAAGGTAATCTGTCGAATCAGTAATCATGAGATCTAGTAGATTCTCGGTGTATTCAGAGAAACGAGTGGGCTTGTGTATCAATTGATCAATGTTGGTTTGAGTTAAAGGTCCAAGAAACGTTGGCCGAGTTCACTGTCAGTATGAACAGAATCCATTGCTGACAGCGGTCATTGAATTCACCTGCTAGCAGTAGTATTTTAAGATTTAATTCGATGGCAGAAGAGACAAAAAAGGTTAGTTTTACAAAAAAAATGTCCTTGTCAGCAGCCAGTTGCCCTGGTGGTCGATAATTTATTCTTATCGTGTAATGGGTTATAATTCTGTAATTTGATTGGATTAAACGTAAAAGAGAAATTATTATCTTTCCTTCCTCGGGAGCCTCTTGGTAAAACACAAAGGGGAGACAAATCCGTCTTTCGTCAGCATAATAAATGAGGAAAGTCCCTGGTGGCGTATTGGGTAGCCTCGCTTTCAATCGATAGTTGTCTGCAGCAAGAACAGTGATAGCGGGGAAGATGTTTACTCACCTCACGGACATTGAAATTGAGGAAAAACTTTGATTTCAATTTTTATTTCAATTATATTATTGCAGGATAAAACCGTCACCACCATTCTTTTAACGGAATACAAGAAAATCTCCAGCTGGAAAGATTTGTATGCCATTCAGCCTGCTGCTTCATGGGATACAAATCTTTTCAGGTGGAGATTTACATGCATTCCGTGAAAGGACTTGCGGTACCTGATAATCCACCCTAGAGTAGTGTATCTGCATCCGTTGTTATTTCTGCCTAAACAAATCTGTCTTTCGTCAGCATAATAAATGAGGAAAGTCCTTGGTGGCGTATTGGGTAGCCTCGCTTTCAATCGATAGTTGTCTGCAGCAAGAACAGTGATAGCGGGGAAGATGTTTACTCACCTCACGGACATTGAAATTGAGGAAAAACTTTGATTTCAATTTTTATTTCAATTATATTGTTGCAGGATAAAACCGTCACCACCATTCTTTTAACGGAATACAAGAAAATCTCCAGCTGGAAAGATTTGTATGCCATTCAGCCTGCTGCTTCATGGGATACAAATCTTTTCAGGTGGAGATTTACATGCATTCCGTGAAAGGACTTGCGGCACCTGATAATCCACCCTAGAGTAGTGTATCTGCATCCGTTGTTATTTCTGCCTAAATGCATTCACTACCAGGTGCCTCCACGTCAGACAATGGTGGACATGGCCGACTATTCTCAGCATACAAGGCGAATTCTCCCCCGTAATTAGTTTCTGGATCCTTTCGTAATGGATTATTGAAATCCCTTTATTGATGGTAATTCTTTAGGAAAAGAAGGGTCAGTCCAAGTTTCAGATAGTGTGATAATATCAAAATTTTTCGAATCGGATAGTATGCTTAATTCTTCGAGTTTACACACAATTTCCAGACAGCGAACGTTTGCGTGACAGACAAACTTTGTTTATGATTTAGACATCAGTTGGACTTGGGTTTGGGTGATATTAGATGATTGTTTATAAGAAGTTATAACATCCAAATGACTCGGGCTTCCAATCCAGTCACGAATTAACAATAAAGATAAAACAGGGAGATACGCGAAAGAATGTATTATTTTGTCATGAGCAAGGAGATACGCAAAAGCAAGTATTCTTTCGCCCTGACACCTGGGTGTAGTAACACGAACCAAATGAGAGATAGAGCCTGATCAATGACAATGCAACCCCGCAGCAGCTCTTTATTGTTCCAAACAAATGCCCATTATGGAGGAAAGCTGTCAAAAATTTCCGCCTCCAAACACTTTGCGTCAACATTATACTCCACATTGTTACTGATGACACAGGCCTTGAATACCAGAGCTGCAGCTCAAAACATTGGTTACCGCTGGCAACCATTGACTCGAACAAAAATCCCCGGCAAGCAGGATTCTCCTGAATACATAGACTTGTAATTTGAAGTCGGAAAAATAGTAGTGCAATATAATATGTATAGGTTTTAGTCTTCGAGGTACACATACACTTAAACATTGTAATGACGAAAAAGTTCAATAACATGTAACATAAAATATTCAGCAAACAGAAGTGTCCGAGTGTAAAGAAAACAGAGCACATAGTTAATAAGAATGGTGGCATAACAGGGGTTTTGGACTCATGGCAAGGACAAGATAGAGTCATGTAGAAGACTCAACAAAGCAATATCAATATGATGTAAAGAGCCTCTACAAATGTCAGTCGAAGGTGTAACAACACTACCAGTATATTATGCTGATCCATGTCAAAGCAAAATGATGCTAGAATCCGTTAAGTCACAGCAGAGGCGTCAGTGTGGGAAAACAGGCATTTGGAAATAATGTCCATATACACCTGTATCATGTTTACATATATATCCAAATGTCTGCACCTGGTTCATATTGCATACATTATATTAAATAAATATACACGTCATAAGCCATGTAGTAACTATCAGTCGAATTATGCATGCTTAGTAAAATAACGTATGAGATATACTGATGGGATGAAAAGATACAGAGTAAATTTTTAGTATCATGCGCACATTTAAGTATACGTGCGAACGTAAATTTATGTATCATAGTTGCTGTTGAAATATGGTGAGGCACTTATGCATACATGCACACACAGGCATACGTATACGTGCATATATAGAAATGTTGCGATGCACATGCGCACATATGATGTACTGGCATAACTGTTTACGCGCGTCAAAAGAGTATATATTAACGAAATCAATATATCGTTGTAGAAATATACACATATGTGTTGATATGGCACTCGCACATAACTACCTCCATTGAACCATTCTTTTTTAACAATAAGGAATTGGTCGAGTGGATATGTGCGTTTCCTATTTCAGCTAGGCGACTGGTGCCAAAGGTGGCACGTTCGAGTCCCGTTTGTTCCAAACATAAAATATACGTATGCATGCATATATAGGAATATGGCACTTGTATATGTATATATATATAGACGGCTTAAATGTTTACACGCAAGCCCCTAAAGAATACCCACATACACAATAAGTGTATTATCATGGTAGAAATATGGTGAGGCATATATGTAGACATGCACACACAGGCATACGCCATACATACGTATATAAAAAATAGCGAGGTAAACGTACACACACATGTAGAGTTACAAGTAGGCATGTGTGTAAATGTATATATAGAAACATAACAAGGCTTACGGGTACCTGCATACATATTAGCAAGGGGAAAACAGCACGTTTAGACTTAACATGAAATTGATTGAAAATGACAAGAAATATCTACAAAGTTAAAATTTAGAGTTTGGGTTAATGCTTATCGCACGCTGAATGCATGGTTGCATGTGTATTCGATAGTCAAATAGCACAGGTCAAAACAACACAGATAAGACATTATGTTTTATCAGAGCATAGTATCAAGATTGACCACTAAATGTCAACAGTGTTCAGTCTCTTCATGCATCCAGAATTTCCTTAATGAAGATCTGAACCACCCTGTCTTGATTGGGATTTCCCCATGGACCGCGCTCACGGACGAACATACGACCATCAGTCATCCAGCATGAGTGTATTTTTCGTCTCCCTTGAGCCCCCGAGTTCGAAGCATAATGTTGACGCACTTGCTGGTCAAGTCTTCAGATGTAAATACACCTGTGTTGTGTTTCTTTGCCCTGACAAGTTTTTGCTTGATATTGTGAGACAAGAACTTAAAAATTGCAGCTCTTGACCTCCCATCCCTCTGCTTGCTGACTCTGTGCGATCGACATATATTTTGTTCTTCCATGGACACATTTAAAATTTTTTTTGCAAGATCTAGCACTATGGCATCAGTATTTTCTCCATCTGTCTGGGCTCTTTTGACCAAATACGCAACGCTTTTCATCGTCCATATTATTCAAACTTATCTTGGCCGGCCTCAAGAGTTTTTATTTTGTCTTCCAACTCGTGAATTTACCTTGTTGTACAGCAAATTTTGAATTTGATTCAGCAAGTTTGGTTTGCAATTCCCCAATCTTATCAATGTGTGCACCAAGTTGAGACTTCAATTCACTTTGGACTCCATCATAGATCATTTTCCTCAAAAAAGATTCAATTCTTGATCAGACAAGATACGCAGAAAATCTGTTGCACCAGCCACATCAATGTCTATGTCGGTATTATCATTCTTGTCAATGGCCGTACTAGTCCCAACAGACTTTCGGTGTTATGAAGGGAATACGCGGTAACAGGCGGGGAGGGGGGGGGGTGTCCATGGCCGCTTACTACTACTAGTACCGGGGAGATTAGAAGGACTCAAGGACTCAAGAACTCAAATGGCCTTATTTGACAACTGTATAACATGGTTAAAACAAATCAGATACAATGTTATTGAAGTTAACTAAAAATCCATCGACATCAGTAGCAACAGTTCACAAAATAACATTCATATATATATATATATATATATATATATACTGTAAAGATAACTCCAGTTAAGAGCATATCATTCCACTATCACTGGAGCTTTCTATAGAGAATATAACATCACAACATTAGCACCTGGTTATGAATATATGAACACTGATTATCTGGGACTGAGGAAAAAAAGTAATTCAGGTCATGGTGGGACTGAAAAACAAAAACATAAATAAAATAAAAAATGTGCCATATCAACTTTCGATTAATTTCTGTTACATATATAGCAATTTACAACTAAACATATGTCTGAGTATTCATTGATAAACTGCAATTTTACACACTTTGAAAATCCAGTGTATGAGTGAGTGGAGACTTTTTTGTTGCATTTGAAGAAGTCATTTGTATCAAACTAGGGATATAGAAACGTATCGAATTTTGTTTGGAACTTCTGACAGGGATAGTAGATAGACGAACATCTCTGTAGCCGGTGATATGAGAGTGTGTAGCAGTTTGAGTAAAAAAAAAAAAAAAGAACATGTTGATAAAATAGAGAGGAAGTTGGTTGTTGACGTACCTATAGTAAACTTCAAGGACTTCCATACGTAATATATCTTTGAGTTTAAGGGCATTAAGGTTTTAAACAGACTTTCGGCATGTGAAAGATAATTGATGTTTCATATACATCCGATTGTCCATTTCTGTAATGTAAAAAGTCTGTCGGAAGAATGACCCAAGCTAAAATAGAGTAATTGAGATGTGACATGAACAGAGAATTATATATAAGAAGCATCAAAGTTGGTAGATAGAAACACAGTCTCCTAGAAACACAGTCTCCTGAGAGTACAGTACCCAAGACTCCGGGGAGTTGATTGCCAATTCTACTTATATGTAGTGTCCATGAAAGGTGTTTATCAATCCGCAGTCCTAAAAAATTAAATCCATCCACCCGTTTAAATTTAGTATCGTTGATTTGAGGTCTAAATCTAGCAAAACTTGTCTTTGAGGAGAATGGAAGATCATGTATTTAGGTTTTGAGATATTTAGAGATAATCTGTTAGCTGCTCACCACTTTTGTACCTTCTATAATTCGGAATATATATATTTGGAAAGATTTTGGTCCTTTGACCCAGTACAGAATTTGAAAGAAGAGTGAGACTTCAGTGATGTTGTGTCATCTGCATAGAGAATTGAATCAAAGTCATCAAAAGCTGAGCGCATATCATTCATGAAGATGACGAACAAAAGGGGTCCAAGGCTGGACCCTTGCGGTACTCCGGTAGTAATATGTAATATTGTAGTGCATATACCATCATAATCGATAAATTGAATTCGATCGATCAGAAAGATAACTTTGAAACCAGTTTAATGGAATACCTCTTACACCATAGTAATCCCGCTATTTTTAGAGGAATGCCATGATCTAACGTGTCGAATGCTTTTGACAGGACTAAAAATACAGTAATCGGTGTTTCACCAGCATCAAGGTCATTATAAATTCGGTCAAAAATTCCAATGTAGCTGTTTTGGTTGAATGTAATTATTGGAACACATGCTGATTTTTTCAAAGTAAAAGATTAGATCTAAGATAATCATTAATTTGGCTGTATACAACTTTTTCAGAAAAAAATTGACATAACAGGGAGGAGGGAGATGGGTCGATAATTATCTATTAGGGTGCTATCGTCTTTTTATATATGTGCACGACTTTTGCCATTTTTAATTTGTCAGGAAAAAAACCAGTACTGAGAAACTGATATATAATTAAAAACAAGGGCTTTCCCGGTGCACTTGCACGTTTAATAAGTTTCATAGTTAAATGATCATGCTCAGAGCTAGTCTTTATTTTATAATTATTCAGAATGCTCAGGACACCAGTATGTATTATATATAAAGGAAAACGAGGGCACAGTAGTATCCTTAAGATTAGTTAATAAATGAGGAGAGTTAAGGACCTGTGCTTGCCCAGCCAGTTTAGCATCTATATTAGTGAAAAATGAATTGAAACGTTCAGCAATTTCTTGTTTGTTGGACACTTTTATGTTTTCGATTTTAATGAAGGAATGAAAATCTTTCTGAATATTTTTAATATGGAAAACTGATTTTATAGTCTCTCAAGTCTCCTTTGAGTCATTTAAGAATTTTGCAAATTGGCGGTCACAAAACTCCTGTTTCAGATGTCGAATTAGTTTGTCAAGAATTTTATTATGAATCTTAAGATTTTGTCTTGTGGTATGATAAACAACAGTTTCTTGTGATGTAGTTTTCAAAATCTTTTAAAGAGAATCACGAAATTTTAGAGATCTCAGGAGGCTATTTGTCATCCAAGGGGAATGTTTATGCTTATATTTTTGTAATTTGACAGTTTTCATAAGTAAATGTTTATCTTGGGCCTGGAAAGCAACGCGTTCAAGTGTAATGTAGTTTCCATTGGGATCGTGGGAAGGATTAGTAATTAAAATAGCATGATATCAAAATTTGCTAATTTAGAGTAAAAGTTATTCAAAGATTGATTATCTCTTTTTTGATCTCTTTTTTATCTATTTTTTTCAATACTGACAAATTTAGGAGGGCCGGGTAGGTTAAAGTTTTGATTTAAACAAGTCAAATACGGGAAATGATCTGATGGTGTCATAAAAATGATGCCCGAGTGGCAGGAATTTTTAAAAATTAGATGTGCTGCAGATAATGTTATCAGTTAAGGTAGCGCGTCTTTCAAATAGACGTGCAGGCAAAGTAATTTTAGGTTCAAAACTATTGTTAAGTATGACGTCCAGGTACTCCGAAAAACTTTCCTTCAAATTTACTTGTAATAAATCAATTTTAGCATCTCCAACAATAAATTTGTCAGATTTTTCTTTGGACAAAGCTTTCAATCCAAATTTCCTGAATACAAATAGCACTAAAAGTGAAGTCGGTTTTAGCGATATTGTCTATCAATGTTTTAAACGTATCAAATTTAGCATTCAAAGTCTGTATGTTTAACCCTAAGACTGAGGAATTTTGTGAGGTTTGAGGTTAGAGGTCAAATGCTTACATATTCAATGTACGGAGACTCAGAGACTATTGATATTGCAATATCCAAGTTTTCCAGATTATATAACAAATCATTCAAGTTATCTTAAACTACATCACCAAAATGTTTGAGAAGATCAGGAGTCAATCCATTGGACTCCATTGTAAAAAGGTATTACAATGTATTTGAGTAAAAGTCAACATCCCACATACTCTGAGAAAACATACTGGATATGGACATCGGTAGAACAGCTAGGTATCAAGGAGGGTCGGTACAGTTAGATGTAAAATGTCGCAATAAATGATATTCACAAATGGGAAACGAGCAAAACTCTCCTTGCCACATGTAAGCGAAGATGACCGAGTACTGACGGCTTACTCTTTCCTGCTGCCTGTCCTGTTGTAGAATGTGGTACACTTGAAATGTAAATACATGTAATGGTACATGTTCCCGAAAATCTTTGATTCCCATATGTTATGAAAGTTAAAAAACTATTCAAAAATAATGAAGAAGTCAAGGCTACACATATGATTAGCAGTCACTAGAGTACATGCAAAAAAAAATTATAATCCGAGACAGGAGTTTTTCTAGAGCTGAAAAAGTACTGACTGTTCACTGTGATGTAGAATGTGATACACTTAAAATTCGAATAATGAAACATCAAGGAAAATCATAGCGTCCCATATGTAACAAAAGTAAGCAACCACTTCAGATATAATTAAGAAGTCAAGGCTAAAAAAATATACAATCAACACGAGTCTTTCTGCACACCTGGGGCCTTCAGAAACAATTGGGGTGTGCGTTCTGGGGTTTTGCACCCTCTGAACCATCATGTTGACCTCTTTCACCCTGCTGATCAGCCATTGTTCTGGACAACAAAACCCTTTGTTTAATTGTGCGTGGCGGTTTCTCTAATTATACGTAAAAAATTAGTCAAAACTTACGTATCCACCGGATCGGCGCTCCAAAACTTAGATGTTTTAAGCCACTAACTGTTCATATCCACGCCATGCGGTACTGGTAACACAACCCTGCCTGAAGACTGAGAAAATCTGTTGGAAATATAGGAACCGCGACAGAAAAATGTTCGCTGTTTGCAGGCAATGACTGCATAGACTCATGAAAGACATCAAGTATCATGCTTTCTCTGTCAACTTAATTAAGGTGGCATTTGACTGTACAACGCAGCTTGAGTCTTTTTGCAGGAAGATCAACCAGGATAACAGTCACGAGAGTCATGCTGTCTATTGTACAGAAACAACATCCCCAAAGCAAGTACCATACTGCGGCTTTCAGCGGTTGTGTTCTTCCGAATGGGCTTTGAGAAATTACGGAGCCTTAATATGAAGATCAGTGTGTAGTTATGAGAACACGGAACATTTCTCTGAGATACACATAGGTGTGAATGGAGTCTTCATTTTGCGACATATTTTATCGCATGAATTATCAGATCTCTGGATGATCGCAGTGCGACTGGGACTGGACACACACTCGATTTTTGGAACATACTGTAAATTGCTTTAATTTCGCTGTATTCTTATTTTCGCTTATTTCGCTGATTTCACAAAACCGTGAAAATAAAAAACACAGTGAAATAGTACTTTAACATTGTTTGAATGGGAATTATGTTCAAAACAGTAAAATAAAACTGCGGTTAAATGTCAAAAATACAATAACCGTGAAAATTTGTACACGCGAAAATAAAGAAATTTACAGTACGTAACTTACTATTTGTATTTGTAGCCGAAATCATCCTCACTGAATATGGCACAATATCTAAAAGAGGCAATAATTATATCGCATATTATTTTTGTGTTCTAAACAATGGAAGTTTGCGAAAGACAGAGCAAGTTCCATCACAAACGTTAAACGACTCAAAACGGATATGTCCACCACAAATTACAAGTCATCCTTCTTTTTGAAAGACTCTTTGCAGGGATAAATGCATAATGTCGGTAGGGATGGAACGCCAACGCGTCCGTGCCACAACGGCGTACCGTCGTTGGATCACTGCGCTTCCTTGAGATTTCTGCCGGGAATTCAAAGTCCGCGCGCAGGTCTATCTCAGAGGAAGTCCATTTGGCACATTGGGTGTTTATTTGCTCAGGCGAAAATAGACAGAAAAAGTTTGAAAAGCATGTAAGTGACGAAGATGTTTTAATTTTCACATCCACTTGTGATTATTTTATTGTGCAGCAGACATCTTTAATCATTGACAGTGACATTCAATTAACACTTGGTGCAGTTAAAGCATCAGTTCCATAGCAGGTATCGGGTCAAACTACCGAACTTGCTAATATGTTCGGCAATCTACTGGAGCTTGAATAGTCTAAATATTTAAGCGCCCATGTGCTTCTTTTCTGTGAGTATTTTTAATGTAAAAATATACTTACGTCACTAAAGATTGTCCAGATTTGAAGGACAAAATGTAAACTTAATTGCATTTGAAAACTTTGTACGTTGACAATCTAGCCAGCTTGATGCAGCTAATCAAATGTATCGAAACACACACACACGCACACACACATATATACATACATACATATATACATACATACATATATATATATATATATATATATATATATATATATATATATATATATATATATATATATATATATATATATATATATAAAAGAATCTCCCGTTAGGACCACCTCCATAAAGGGACCATTTATTTTATATTAAGACCGCCAGTTTACTGACCCGTTTTGGCAAATATCCCCATTAGGACCACTCCTATAGCAAGACAACATATTTCCAGCCGTTTAATGGTCACAGTAGAGATATATATATATCATGATCACAGTTAAAATAATCTCACCGAGGAAGCTTTATTTCTTTCTATCCTCTGATTCAAGCAAAAAGTGTAGCACTCAAAAGCGCTAGCCCCGACACACGCCCTGCATGTATTTGTGTGCATGCTGTATTTATTGTTGCCTTCGAATATTGTGACATGCAGGAACAGTTGACATGAACAGCTGTCCAAACACTCCGACTTGGCAAGGCGACTGATTATGCAATCACGCGGCAAAGTGAATCGGTTTGTTTGCTCCTGTTTCTGACTGATAATGATAACTACAGTTGAGGGGGT
The DNA here is from genome assembly GCA_964020975.1 of Hermodice carunculata. Classification (NCBI taxonomy): domain Eukaryota; kingdom Metazoa; phylum Annelida; class Polychaeta; order Eunicida; family Amphinomidae; genus Hermodice; species Hermodice carunculata. Next base: position 32,139,434 of record OZ026618.1, read on the forward strand.
TGCATGACAAAATATAGTGCCGCAATCTGTTTCAATAAAACTTGACACACTTTATCCGGTCTGTATCCTTTTTCACTTGATTGTTGTGTGTCATTTGGAGTACGTTCTATTGACACACGCACTGATTTTCAGTAGTTAAATGTAACCTGCATGGTGTTCCAACTTTCTCTGGACAACTCTGCCACAAAGTGTGAAGTCCGTTCATGCATGGCCATCTGACAATTTCACACCTGTGCACACACACATAATAATAATAATAATAATAATAATAATAATAATAATAATAATAATAATAATAATAATAATAATAATAATAATAATAATAATAATAATAATAATAATAATAATAATCCTGTGGCACTACCCTTATTTGTTGCGGTCCCTTATCATAATTATTTGATAAAGGTGGCCGAAAAAAAGAAGAGAAACGGCACTTTCCCTCGGACCCTATCCCCTCGGAGTGAGCGCATCGCACGGTTTGCTTTGAGTGTTTAAATAGATCTGATAAGCTGACCCTTCTCTTCTCAAAGGTCCTCTCATGCGCGCCACGAAATGAACCATTCACCTACGAGTTTGTAGCGACCTGTTGAGAGTGCATTCCGTAAAGAAATACATTTTCTGCTGAATCGGGATACTTGCAGCCTCTTCATCACTGCTGACATAATCCGGCACAGATTCCTCAAACATATGCCACTGAGACTTTGAACAGTTATGTTGTCACTGCATGTGAAGAGCCAGTGACATTAAAGTCCCTTGGATCGACCGGGATTTGAACCCTTACCCCTCTACTCGCTTACAATGCGAGGAAGTACATTGGAGCCACGGCAGTTCTCGTGTCTCTTACATTTAGTTTCAAGACAGGTGGTCTCACGTTAGGGGTAAGTTAACTTGAGAAGAATAGGGTGTCATGCCCTTTTCATCGGAAGCTGTCTGAGGCTTCCAGTGTGACACGGGTATCATTAACGATACAATCATAACCCACTTTATGAACTGTCAGTTGTAGTAATGTAGCACGGGCGGTGGATTAAATGTCAAAAAAATATGAAAAAAAACTAGAAAAGAGATTTGCTTTCGGAGCAAATCTATCAAATTACACCAGCGGTCTTTTTAAATGTTGAATTCATGCACATGAACTGACCTGAAACAAAGAATTAATTTTTTGCACGGGGATGGAAGTTTCATCGCCAACTGTATAAAAATCTGAAGATATTCAGCATTTAAATAGATAGGCGTAAATTGAAATCCTACAACTTTCTTATACATTTTATTTGATGCATTTTGGAATAAATCTGATCTATTATCCTTCTGACGCTTTTCAAAATTTGAAGAAATCAAGTGTCCCTAATTATCATAACTAGAAATCCTAGAACTTCTGTTTGTAGCTCATTGGAAGCACCTTCAGTGTGAACTTATGGATTGATGTTCGCATGACACATCTACCTCTAATAGATTTGAAGATCTTCAATATTCAAATTACTCCAGTGTTCCTAATTAGCATAATAAAAATTATACAGTTCTTGTTGAAGGTTCGTCGGATGGACCGGCAGCACAAACCTGGGTATTGAAGTTAGAATTAGATTTGTACGTATAATAGTTATGAAGATAGGAAACATGTCATTATCAAATGTCTCTGATCAGTATGAACTATAATTCTACAACCTACGTTTGTTTGTGGTTCATTGGGTGCATCCAAAGCGCAAACGTATAAACTGAACATGAAATGGCACATAAAGCTATAACAGCTTTGGAGATGTTGATTGCCGTCATATGCACAATTTTGAACATGTTGAACATTTCAAACCCGAGGGGGGGGGGCACAATTTCATGGTATGACAATCATTGTGCTTAATATTTTTTTAAATGGTATGGTGTTTGACGGATACGCCAGACAAAATTGGCTGAACGGAAGAAGGCTGAGAGAGAGAGAGAGAGAGAAAAAAAAAACAAAAATTCTTGGAAAAACAACATGTCAATATCAGCGCAGAAAGATAATGAAGAATTGTCAAAAAAATGAATGTCTTTTTTTCTCTACAGCATAGACATTTAAATGGATACACGAAAATCAGATGTCCTGTGATTTAGCCGAAAATAAACTACCCTCGCTTGGTAACTTTATTTCTTTACACGATTACCTTCCACAGATAATTTGAGAAACCCTGCCATACGGGACCAAGATTCAATAATCTCAACTTCGCAAAATCCCATTTCCCATTCTTCTTCGGATATCTTACCTTTGGTGGGAAGCTTTCTGTTTTGGAGGCCACTTTTTTTGGTTCCAACTAAGGGGTGGTAACTCTAGACGAGGGCCGCGGCCTTTGTCTGAGTCAGAAAGCACTTTGCAGTTGCGAAGGGCACAAAGATCAAGAGCGATTTAGTTCCGTCACGCCTTGAGCTTTTGGTTTTTATATAGCTGTTTTCTTTCACTTGCACTCCGAAAGTAATTTAACGTGGATACATTTCAATGGAGAGAGAGAGAGAGAGAGAGAGAGAGAGAGACAGAGAGAGAGAGAGAGAGAGAGAGAGAGAGAGAGAGAGAGAGACGAATGTTCCCTCATTCCGTGCAGTGACGTAAGTTCTGAAAAGTATTATAAAATGTCGTGTCTTTGTTTCAATGACCACTTAATCTACCAAATTAATAATAATGATGATGATGATAATAATAATAATAATAATAATAATAATAATAATAATAATAATAATAATAATAATAATAATAATAATAATAATAATAATAATAATAAGCATGTGGTGTACTTAAATATATACTTAAATAAGGCGGTAGACATCTTTGCTCCATTTTGAATGCAACCATACCTATTTTAGCAAGTTAATAGCGATGGCTTAATGTTTACTGACCCATGGATCTATAACAATGAAAAATACGATGGGACACGCAACTCTAGCATTTAGCGAGGAACCGGCGAAATGTTTTTTCTTTTATCCGGTGTTTGTAGAAACCTACAGTGCAAGTCACAATGGCAAAAGAGGACTAAACTGAACGTTAGAAGGCGGCAGAAAAACTTCCACTAATGCATGCATGGTTTTTCCCATAATAATATATCCCTTTTGACAGAAAAAGTGAACTCTGGAGCATGTAAAAACATGAAAAAAAATTACAAAGTTTGACTGAACAATATATTCTCTATGATTCGAACATTTCATTAAGTCGTCAAGTATAATCAAATAAATCAGAGATTTGAAGCTATCAACGTACACCGTGATATTGATTTTTCTTCACATTAAAAGGAAGAAAAACCCAACAAAATGAAATTTAAACATTAATCATTTACCTGACATGCAAAAGCTTTGAAAATTTATACACATAGTACATTAACAGCACTATGTAATATTTAACGCTGACCGACCCAACGCTCATGTATCCGTATACAACTTTCTCCTTTCAGACAGTACAAGCTACCATATAAACCAAAAAAATCCTACTCCGACAGAACATTTTGTGATATAAAACTTGGTCAGAATGGAAATGTTTTGACGTCAATAGTACGTAGATCAGCTCAGTAGCGAGCCAAGCTCAGTTTTATAGGAACGTGTATGTGGAAGTGTAAATTACCGAGCTGGCGAAGCTAGCGAGCTGCCGGGGTTAGGTTTGGATTTTCTTTATAATGACAGACCACATTGCTAATCGCCATTGCTGTGGCCCATGCGCTTATTGGCTGTTTTCCGCTAAAAAAGCGACCTATGAGAACCAACGTCTGATCATAACTTCCGGTGAGTTCATTCGCCAGTCGCATTGCTCAGACCTGGCCCAGAAACAAGCATGGTGTTGCGTCTGCGACCCATGGCAATTGGTTGAATTATATGAACTTAAATTGGATGAATTAAATTCAGCATAAAACACGTTTACAAAATCGGGAATAAATAAATCATAAATTGAAATACGTGTTTTAAGTGACTTGTATGCGCTGCGAAGTTTCGTGGACTTGGTGCGCGAGTGAATGGTTGTGTACCTCATTTTCACCTTAATAGGATGGTTCCCGTGTGACATTTGCAGTCCCTTCCTAGTGTTTTCCAATACACACTTGGAGACAACCTTCCCTCGGTTTTGGGGATATACCAATTACATATTAGAAAAAAGTTATGGTGGTTAAAAGTGTCACATATATCGCGGCCTGTAGGCGGCCATATTTGCAGTATTATATCCCAAGATGCAGCGGTGATAACATAGCACTATCTTCATGCTGGGTGTGAAATTTTGACAAATAAAGTTCTGTGAACCGTCGGTATAATAACAACATCACAACTGTAACAGTAAATGACCAAGACCACATACAATCATTGAAACAGTTTTAAACATTGGAATTTTAGTGGTCAAATGACATATTGAATACATGGCGATAAGGACATTGTGTCATCACTGTTGCATTGTGGGATTAAAATTTTGGCCAGATGGCTGACTGCACTGTCGAGACGAAAATGTAACAATATTTCATTTTTTATAACTTATGTTCTACTGTGCTGAGGTGCGAATATTTCACATTATAGTATTCCTCTTTCCAGTGGGCTTCATAACAAATTAAGTTTCATGTTAGGTTTATTTGGGCTGTAACAGATCTTGTAAATATCATTCACCTCCAATATTTGTCATTCAAAATAATATTCCATCAGTTAACAGCATTCCTATGTCCAGAGTGTGCCTGAGGGGAACGTTGAAATACACCATTCTATCAAAACCAAAGGAAATTAAAAAGTAATGAATGAATGAAAGAATGAACGAAGAGGTGAACGAATGAGCAGATAAACAGACAGAGATGGACAAATGAATGAACAAATAAAAATAAAAACCAACGGAAATTGACAAATGGTGAATAAGAATGAATGAATAAATTGGTAAATAAACAGAGATGAATGAACGAATAAATGAAAGAACGAAGGAAGGAATAAATAAGTACATAAATAGATACAGATAGACAAATAAATAAATAAATAAATAAATAAATAAATAAATAAATAAATAAATAAATAAATGAATAAATAAAAAATAGATAAATAAATGTAAGTAAATAAATATAAATAAATAAATAAATATAAATAAATATACAAATAAATAAATAAATAAACAAAAATAAATGGATAAATAGATAGATAGATAAATAAATAAGTAAATAAATGCATAAATAAATAAATAAATAAAAATAAATAAATAAATAAATAAATAAATAAATAAATAAATAAATAAATAAATAAATAAATAAATAAATAAATAAATAAATAAAAACAAACAAATAAATAAATAAATTTCTAGATTGGGTATGGACAATTTTGTCTACACCAGTTATATTCCTGTTGGCGGGGCTGTGGCAGCAATCTTCTTCCCCGCCCCCCAGCGGTCTCATCGAGTCTGTTCAGGACGGCTACAGGCTCGCCGAACCGTCACAGATACCGAACCCTGTTTACAGGTGCTCAATAACTGTCATCAGTTACCACAGTGCCGTGTTCCTCCTTGAAGATTAATGACGCCAAACGGTTTTGGGGTAGTTAGGTGATTTCAACGGAACAAAGTTAAAATCACTGCTAGTTACGCCATACAATTACACAAACTACAGATTATACCTTCCTTTATCCCCATTTTAGTTATATTCCTCAAAACATAACAGTGTGCTTCCTGAAATATATCCGTATTTTCAGAATCTGTCAATAAACGCTGCAGCCTTCTCTCTCAAATCTCATGCAGTTTTATTTATAAACGATAGTGCACGCAACGACGGTCTTGGCATCATCAACTGCATCGAGGGGTTTGGTGTTGTCCCCCAACACCGATCTCAGGAAAGGTCAAGATAATAGCCCATAAATTTGTCATACTATGTGTGAATAGCATACATTATAATCGGCAAACAGCAAAAGGGTGTGACAAACCTCAACGTTGAAATCCTCAGTGCAGACGAGGGTCACCAGCACGGTAACGCCATCTTCGCAACCTATTTGCGCATTCACCTATGAAACATATCGACACAGGCTATTAATTTGGTGAACTCTTTGACAACAACACGGACATTTTGTACCGGTAATGCCATTGTCGGAGGGCGACGAAATACTTTTTTTTCTATCGTTACTACTGGGGAAAAGTATTTTACTGCTTTAAGAATTATAGAATAACTAAAAATATCTCACAATCTTTGACCCCACAGTCTACTCTTTTAGTTTTTGCTTGTTGAAATTGTGATTGTTGTGGCAATATGGGAGATACAATAATAAACGAACGAGAAGTCCCTACGTAAACATCAGAATTTACATTATACTTGTGTTAGATAAGATATTTTACTGAAAGTTCCCCTTTATCTCGGGGAGACTACAGGTCAGACGACCCCAGCGGTGCGCTCAAAATATATGTACAAACTAAAAACAAGACCCTTGTAAATATCTAATATGCTATAAGCATGACAAATACATAAGCATGTGACGTACAATTACAGGTGAATTGAAGAATAAATATACACATATTAGGCCTCATCCACAACACTGGGCAAGCCAAATACGCAGTATGCATATTAATTTCCCGCCACACACCACGAGTTTGATGCCTGGTGACCACGGGGGACGTGCGGGTCGCATCACTGTCACAGACAGGCCATCTGCTTATTTCTAAAAAAATTAGCATTTTTTGACAAATTTAAGTTCACAAATGCCAAACTGGTATTCCTCCAGTATTTCGCGAGCCATATATTAGAAAAATTTCCATATGCCTTTAATAAGTATTCTGTATTTCCAAAATATTTGTAATGTCCCGCTTGTCCCCCACAGGTACCGACCCGTATCTCGCCATATCTCACCAAACGAGACTAGGCAATCAGGTATACAGTTTGGGGCGGGAACTTATTATGCATATCTCCTATTTCCCTTCACAACTCTTTTCGAATATTGATTAAAAGGATGACAATATCCCGCCAAAGGTACGAGCGACATCCCTCCAAAGCAAACGTATTTTATCGTTTACAGAAGCCCCGATAAAAATTTCTCAAACATGATGGTAGTTCTTTTTTATTTGACTGTTTTCAAATTCGTATCAAAACTTGAATCGTATATCATGAATCGCTTTACAGGCAAAGGGAAATTGAAAGACAATTTTCTATCCCATTTTTTGCTAAATTCACTTCACCACAGGTACAGGTACATAAATTGCATTTACAAAAGTCATCATGTTAGTCTAAGCATCCTTTCCAGGCTACGAACTTGAAACGCGCTGTGTGAAAATATGATGGAAAAAATTCTTTCGTGAATGGTGACCTCTAAAGCATACTATACAAACATAAAGACTGCTTTTTGTCAATTTCAGTAAGAAAAAAAAATAAGCAACTTAAGAGACCTAGCTTACAATAAGCTTACATTCATTCGTCGTACAGGGAGTCCATTATGTGAACACGATCAGCGTTATTAGATGTGAATTGACTGACCCGAAGTAAGAAAAGAAGATGGCCCATTGCATAAAAAGCTGGTACCTAAATCCATGTAAACCAAATTACACATGGACGACTTCACCGCTACGTGTTTTCTTATTTAAGACAACACGTCATACTTGTCTTCCTGGTTCAATCAAGTGGCAGTCACATCACTAGGGCAGAGCAAGGACAGAAGGTTCTACTGTTCTACTGTGGGTGGCATTTCAGTCATTCAGGGCTAGAGTTGTGTATTGCCTTTACTTTTCATTGTAACTTACAGATTAATAACTTTAAAACCACTCGTTGCAGAAACAGCAAAATTTGTGTGGTAAATTATGTACATAGCTGAAATATTCATACAAATTTTATTCTTGCAGCTTTAAAAGTAGTTGCTTAATTTGAGGTTAATCTAACATGGAATCCAATAGGAATATATATCTCTGGCCCTGAAGAATTATGTGTATTGGATAGTGTATTCAGCTAAACACACAGATAATTGGTAAACAGACCTCTCGTGGGCTGCTGTGTATTGTAAGGACTTGATAATAGAGCTGCCTCTTTTAGTATCACGTGTCTATGCCGGTATAAACAGATACTTCAATACCCATGCACGGTCATCAAACCTTACCCTATTAATATAGTCATGAGCTGCCAGGATATTGCACATATACTCTTTGAGACTAGTTGCCTTCGTTTAGACATGACGTTTTATGTGTACACTGTTACCCGAAGACTTACCGAATAGTTTGTATAAGCATCTGTATATATCTCACTCTATTACCTATCATCGAAAGTTTTATTCTTTTTACTATGAAAGCGTTAACCAATTGCCATTACCTTTCAGTTGTCTCATTGAATTTCATGTCTCATTTGGTTACGATGTTAGCATAAACATAGAGCATGGTTTTCAGCTGTTCTTTACCGTCAGGTAGTTAAACGATGTCGACTGCGCAGAAGATAGCCGTCACACTTCCAGCTGTGGACGGAATGCCAACATGGGGATCTTGCAGCATTTTATGAGCAGCGTTTTATGAACTCTGACATATATAAAAAGAAGAGCGAAGCAGACACAATGCAGTCTTATTTAGGTCCACCAACCACAGAACTTACGTAAAATCATGAACTCTTTATATTAGGTTCACACGGTTCCTCGTAAGTGCACCTGAATTATCCAATTTCTGCCTGCATGGCCTAAAATAATGCTGATCTCTCTCGAATCTTCCACCACTCCACCATGTTCTGGTAGAGTGGCAGCGGGGGCGGTAGCTAGACGATCACGGTATTCACACAAACATATCAGCCCCACTGAATAATTTTTAGCTCTGCTTCAGCGAGCACAGCTTAGAAAATCCGTTTACGTGGGTCGTCCTGCTGTCCATTAGAGTGAAGGATTGCTATGCAAAACCCCGTCCCATGGAACGATTTGATTTTTACACACGGGTGTTTCTCAGGTAGGCCACTGCCAAGCTTACGGAGGAGATGATTATGCAATAACTGTTTCTATTTGTTGGAATTTTTAAAGTTTTTTGCATGAAAAAAAATCTTTCTTGGAACCATGTGACCAATTGTATTGATATTACATGCACGGTTGCTTAGTGTTACGCAGTTCAAATCTTGGCCATCAGGTGGAAATGCGTTTTTTTCTGTTCTTTGGTCAATTATTCTATGTTACAGCTATTTTCGACTTTTTGGGAATTTCATAACATGCTTGTGCAAATTTTATCAGTACATAATGTGGCTAACGATGAAAGTTTGCGAAAATAATGAGGATATAATACTTTTTAACAATGCTATGGAATAATATCTAGTGGGACCATGTCTGGGCAAGTGCTATTACTGTACATGTGAATAGAAATACAATGCATATATTGCAATATTATCAAAATGGCTGCAGGAAAAAGTTTAATTTTACACACAGATGTTTCGCAGATGGGTCTACGTCTCTACCAACTGTGCGAAGGAGATGACGAAAGGATTTCTAACATTTCAAAACGAATTCGTAAGTTTTTTTCACCACCACACTTTTTTCTTGGAAACCACCTGGCTAATTGTTTTGATTTTGCGCACAAGGTCACCAAGGGTCATATACATATATTTTTTAATTTTGGTCATCAGTATTAATAAATATTTAGTACAAGAAGTGGGCCAGCCAAAATACCTTTCGGGTACCATGTGCGGACTACAGAAGCCAATGCACCATGAAAAGGCAGTCACATCATGTGGTGGACTTAACGTGCATTATAATGTGTAGTTTCAATTATATTTTTCAACATTAGTAATTTGCTTATGATTTGTATTTAACCGAATGTTGTGATTTATGCTGCACATTATTATTTTGTAAAGATAAGCGAATTAGCAGAAAAATTTTTATTGCTTACATAACGCAAAACATTGCAGAAGAATGTTTATTGCTTACATAAGTGTACCTTAATTACCCAAATTTCTGCATGCATGGCCTAAAATAATGCTGATCTCTTTCGAATCTTCTACCACTCCACCAGGGCCATATCAAGTACAAACAGGGCTATTACATGCTACATCTGAATATTGCCATAAATCATATTATGAACAACTCATCTACTGCACATTCATCATGCAAACAGTTAATTTACCTGTGTACGTCTGTTTAGAACAGGATTAAAAAAGAAAAAAAGTGTCCTATTTTTCTTTGAATGTGGACTTAATTTTTTTAATTGAGATTGTCATCTTGTGCCTGACGGATAGCTTTTATTTGACTTGTTTGTCAGCACCTAAGGTATTTGGTTTATTTAAGCATGATACACAGCAAACACCCATAGGTCACACGTACACATATGTATCGGAGTACGATAGCAGCACTGCCAAATGTTGAAATTTAACCCTCAAACTTAAAAAAAAAAATGATTAAAACAGTTTGTTGACAACTTTTTAGGGAAAAATAATGATTATGTACCATTTCTCCTGTTGAAGCAGAAACCAGCGTTATCTCCGCAAAGATCGCAATATATTATTTAAGTTATGGCAGGTAAACGCCATAAACTGAGAGAACGAGCTGCATACATGGAAAGTATCAAAAACAGCATACAGTGACCAACAGAATAACGTACTTCCAAGTGTGGAACACTTGAGAAAAGAAAAAAACGACGTGAACATAGCTTCAGAGGAGAGGGATTTGTATTAGCCTTCGGCTATTTTCCCGATCTTCATTAAAGAAATAAAGTATATTCTTCTTCTTCTTCTTCTTCCTCTTTTTCTTCTTCTTCTTCTTCTTCTTCTTCTTCTTCTTCTTCTTCTTCTTCTTCTTCTTCTTCTTCTTCTTCTTCTTCTTCTTCTTCTTCTTCTTCTTCTTCTTCCTCTTCTTCTTCCTCCTCCTCCTCCTCTTCTTCTTCTTCTTCTTCTTTTTCTTCTTCTTCTTCTTCTTCTTCTTCTTCTTCTTCTTCTTCTTCTTCCAACATAGCTTCGTGGATTTTCTACATCTCTGCATCAAATGGCTAGTCTCCGCATTGACATCACTGACGGAAGAGATATGTTGTCACCCTGGTACTATGAACTAATAACTAAAGGACTGCAATTACGCAGTCAATGGCAGGAGCTGAAAAGCCTACCAGCCTATTCTGCCTTACAGCATAGAAAAAGATTTGTCATAATGACTTTAACATGTACATGACCACCCCGTCATTTTGTACCTGAAATATAACAGTACCGTGTGTACCTTTTGCACTCACTGAACTGAGAAATATAGCTCACAGACAATCAAACGAGATAACAGAAAAAACGTAAAATAAACAAACATTTTAATGATTGGATGTATGACACACAAGATACAAACATACCAATGTTTATGGTACCTGCGCATGCATTTAAGTACACCGTAAATAATTCGCGACACTCAGCAGAAATTCTTCCAAGGTTACCTTCTCATATTTCACCAGTGACAGCTCTTCCTCACAAACACAATTTTGGGACGTCCGGAAGACCATGTCAAAAGGAACGAATGGTCGTGTTGTGCCTTATGGGCAGCCCTGATCCATTCTTGATGTATCAGTTTTGTGGGTGCAAGGGAACAGGAATAGGGGTTGGATATGACTGTAGCTAGCGGCTGTGCCAATCTATTTTGCGCCAATTGACGTTTATATCTTACTAGTTTTCTCCATTGTTGCTTTTTTTGACCAAACGTACCTGAACATAATGCAGTGTGGGGACCCACAAAGTCCATGATGTCAAAGTGATAGATGTTTACACACAATTGTATCGTCCAGGCGCAGCCAGGCAGGAATGGTACCGGCGGGACAGAGCCACAATAATTGCATGGCATGGTGATTGGGAAAGAAGTGACTTTTGATAGCAATTGCACCCGTCTCCCCTCTGGTTGTTACATAGTCATTTTGTTTTTGAATTCCTTTCTCGCAACATGAATGATTTTGAGTCCCGCTTGGGTGAAAGCTTTAATCATGAGCCAGACGTTACAAAAATTAACGCTGGCACTATTTCCTATACAGGATAGGATTAATTTGCCTTGAAACACACATTTTGGTGGAAGTAATAATTCATCAAATTGAGCTAAGGGATTAATATGTTAGTCGTTCTGTGACATTTTGTAAGTCAATCCCTGCAAATTTGTCTCGAAATTGTATGCACCATATATATATATATATATATATATATATATATATATATATATATATATATATATATATATATATATATATATATATATATATATATATATATATATATATGTTCGGCTAGGTGACTGGTGCCAAAGGTTGCTGGTTCGAGACCCGGTCGTTCTGTGGTCACACACACACAGACACACACACACACACACACACAGACACACACACACAGACACAGACACACACACACACACATAAATATATATATATATATATATATATATATATATATATATATATATATATATATATATATATATATGTGTGTGTGTGTGTGTGTGTGTGTGTGTGTGTGTGTGTGTGTGTGTGTGTATGTATGCCGGGATGACGCTTGTGTCTTCTAGAAACAAGCCACTTGCAATTGGCCGATTAGCTAATCGGTCATACCTCTTACCACATGGTCTTTTTCGTTTTGTTTGGTCATAAATGTACTGGTCATACATGTCATTGTGATTCATACTTTACGTATTATATGTCACATTATTGTGTACACTTGTGTCCTTGTTAATTATACTTCTTAATGTTCCAACGATCGGCATAGCGATGTACACTCATGCACCACCTTGTTTTTGCGGTTTTCCCTCCCGTCCCGTGTTTTAATTTCTTTGATGGCTAGGTAATGCCCATCTCTCTCTCTCTCTCTCTCTCTCTCTCTCTCTCTCTCTCTCTCTCTCTCTCTCTCTCTCTCTCTCTCTCTCTCTCTCTCTCTCTCTCCACATAATCGAAATAGAAAAGTAACTATAAATGTGGATAATGCCCCTCAAAGAAAATGCAACAACTTATTTCTCAGTCCTTCCTCGATGCATCTGCTCTCTGATACGTCCAACGGGGGTGTCCTACGTTAGATATCTTGTGAAAGAAATGAACATTGTTCGTATCTCCGAATGATGACTTAAATATCACGTGATTCATATTGTTAACCAACATTTGCTATTTATTTCCAGTCATGAAGGTACCAGACGCTGCCCAGATTTTTTCTCAATTGGATTATGCATTTTTTTAAAGACGGACGTTGTTTTTATCTTTCCCCACTTTGATTTGTTCGTTGTTTCTATTTTTCACATATGCAATTTACCAGGTACGGGGTGCCAACTTTGAAAAATGTCTGAATGTTCATTATGTCGATGTGCCACTTCTTTCTTTCTTTCTTTCTTTCTTTCTTTCTTTCTTTCTTTCTTTCTTTCTTTCTTTCTTTCTTTCTTTCTTTCTTTCTTTCCTTCTTTCTTTCTTTCTTTCCTTCTTTCTTTCTTGCTTGCTTGCTTTCTTTCTTTCTTTCTTTCTTTTCTTTCTTTCTTTCTTTCTTTCTTTCCTTCTTTCTTGCTTTCTTTCTTTCTTTCTTTCTTTCTTTCCTTCTTTCCTTCTTTCCTTTCTTGCTTTCTTTCTTTCTCTCTTGCTTTATTTCTTTTTTACTTTTTCTTTCTTTCTTTCTTTCTTTCTTTCTTTCTTTCTTTCTTTCTGTCTTTCTTTCTTTTACAGCAGATTTGTTCCATAGTTTATTTAAAGACTATTATATGCAGAAATTCCAAACTTGGCATGATTACTCTTCCACATATAAAAGTCCAGCTGTTTATGATGACGAGTGACCGTTTTGAGAATTTTGCAAATTGAGACCATTTGAAAATTTAAATCTTCAAAAAACTAATCTAGGTAGAGGTGCCATTTGAATTTCAATTCAGATGCTTGTACTTACACATCTAGCGCAATACAAACAAAAGTTGTAGAATTTTAAGTTATGTTATTAGTAGATGTGCCGTTCCGACTTCACGTCCCAGGGTTATCAATCATCAATTTTGTCCAGAGCTAGACTCTCAGGCCCCACTAAATCTACAATTTCTAAACAGTGTACGACCTTCTCAGTGAAGTTAAAATAATGCAAATTATAGGAGCAACAATGGAAGACTTGTTCATATTTGTGATAGACCAGCCATTCAACAGGCCATAATCAATTATCTAAGTCAATTGCATGTAAATTTACATCTCTAGGATTTGTTGTTTATTCTCATGTCGGATCATTGGACTTTTATGCTACCATATGGTGCCCATTTTGTCAATACGTCTATGCTGTAGTGTCAACGGTGATCCATAAATGAATCGAAATTGAAATAAAAAGTTCCCTTTCTTGGTAGGTGACACTTAATATACTCTTGTATCAATAATTCTTTCTGCCAGGGATTTCTTTATCACCTGCACATTGGTTCCATGCTGGGGCCCTTAATTTGCTATAGTTGTTTTTTTTTAATTTCTTGTTTCCTCTTATGTAGTTTCCTCAAGTTTAATTTGAATGTACAAGGCAACAACTTACCTTTACAAGCGCAGGGACAGATTTGCATGAAGGGAATCTTCTTTTCTAGTTGATGTTCTTTTCGTGGTTTTGTGCAACATTACTCTTGACCAACTACATTCGCAGATGTGTGGTGATTCTCCAACTTTACATATAAGGTTAATAAAAAAAATGTATTGGCAAAATGGGAGGTTATACTTCACAACATCACCCGATTGCTGTTTTTCAGCCTGCTTAAAGGTATGGCAAGGACTGTGCCAGGCGGTCTACAGTATTTACTGACCATTCACTTACGTATACTACCGATAAATAACACGACACGTGCCCGCAGCCGCAACGGTCAATTAACTTATTTGCATAGCACGTTAGTGTAGGTGGCCTAAAAATCCAACATAAGATGGACGAATCGACTGGTCTTGACTTTTCCGTGCACTTAGATGCAGTTAATTCGTCTGAGACATGGTTAAACATTTGTTACCTAATCAGCTATTGGCTGTCAATGGTTTGCAGACACCATTATGTAAACATAGGTGGGTCGCTGCCGACGGGAAGTGGCAATGTTTGACAAGAATTCTTCACATTCACGGTCATTCACAACTCTTCCTTATAAGAAAGCCTGATTGTGCATGTCTGTGAACTGAAGCACAAAAACACCCGCGGTAATGCTCCCATCACTTTTTTCGCCGCTTACTACCGCCCATCCGGCCATGCAGCTGAGATCATGAAAGATTTTGAAAATATTTCTCACGCTATCGCTTTGATATTGCAGGCTAATTTATCCATATATACGTGTGGTGATTTTCTCAATTTCTCTGTAGATTAAAATTGGAATCATGCCGATAATGAATTGAGAAGTAATTTATTTAACGTTGTATCAGAAATCGATTTTTAAAAGATTATTAATGCGCCTATCCATACAACAGAACACACATAATTTCTTTCAGATCTAATCATAATGGACTCATGGACTCAATTGCATACCTCCAGGGTAGAACCACAATCGCCATGTATTACCGAACCAAATTCTAAAATCGGACAAATCATAGATTTATGCAACTTATATGACGTATTTTGAAACAATCTGTATTTGTATTTACCCTCTTACAGTTAAATATTGCCATCGTTTATGCCCTTAGCCTGACGACACACGTCTTTGAAGAAAGGTTTTCACGAAATTGCAATATATCTTTAGAAATCAGCCGCAGCCCAGCAATTGGTTATACACGGAGGACTGAAATACTGGCCAATATCTGTCTGGAGCATGCAGTTTTAATAATAATAATAATAATAATAATAATAATAATAATAATAATAATAATAATAATAATAATAATAATAATAATAATAATAATAATAATAATAATGATAATGATAATAATAATAATAATAATAATAATAATAATAATAATAATAATAATAATAATAATAATAATAAAAGGAATAGTCACCTATGGTGTACGATGCATTAATTTTAGAAGAACACAATCTAATTATTTTCATGAAATTAACAAAAAGGAAAGATTGCGCCCGAGCCTAATGCATTGGATATCTGGAAGGGCATTACGAGAATCAAGCTAAGAGATGGCAATAGACTTGAGTGCTTCTTTGTGACTGAGTTGCAAAGTACATGTTAAACAATTTATCATCATTATCATCGTTTCCAAGGTGGATTTTGTTGTTTAACATGGCATTTCGATACCACTGCACATCTATGGCATATCTGCAGGTCGGACAATATTGGTACGGTAAAGTATAAGTTATAAACGGAACGGAGGGACAAAAGACAAACACTCACTCAGGTGATCAAACTTTTGCTTTTCAAAGTCTCAAACTTGGGTTTTGACAGCCTTTTCTGGTTGAAAATAAGACTGATAGTACAGTACACGATTGAGCGATCAGAGGTTAGTATGGAAGTTTAATTATCAATGTGGAAGATATAAGACGCAGCGAGTCCGTACCATGTAAAGCGTTCGAGTGTGGCGCGGAGGAGGGGTGAGGGACAAGGAGGGCCTGGGGGATCTTGCAACATACAAATCGTGCATGTCTTTTTGTCGATCTAGGTTGCAGATACTGTCCGTCGGGCTAAGAAACTTTCAAGATACAGTCGTCTGCAAAGTCAGAAATAAAAATGTTAATGCTTACCTGTCAGATTTAGTATCCCTGTTGAAAACGGTTCTTGTTACGTCTTACGGAAATCTATGCATATTAAGCAAGTTAAATGTAGGACCCAGTGATTCGGCGAACATTCGCGGTCACTTTTAAATAATGAAACTATCTGAAATTTAATTTGGTACCCAAGTCTCCCAATTTGCGCCTAGTATTTGAAGACGCCACCTTACACTATGCACAGCGACATGCGTTTTCTTAAAGTATGCGATGCTCAATAAAGTTTGGATTACTCCAGACAAAAGTGTCCTGTGTACAGAGAACGTATAAGTAATAACGCCACATGGACACGTGGATGTCACTTGGTGATGCAGATCGTTTTTCTTCATTTCAGCACGTTGCGGTGGGCCGTGTCAACTCTCCTAAGAATCCCAGCGTCAAATATGTTACGAGGAGTTCATAAATCCCTCCTCATTTATCTTCATCGCAATTATGTTCTTAATCTTCTGCTGAGAGGAATTCTGTTTTCTGACAGAATTTCATTGCCAAAAGTGAAGGACAGTTTCTTTTTCTTGAATATTCAAGTGGCACATATTGGATTGAGTTAACAGCTTTCATGCAGGCGCTTTGGGTACAGTGCACACAAAGCATACCGAGGAAAGCTGTTGACTTAGACTATTATATTCTATGTAATTATAGGCATGCTGTCACTTGAATTAAAGGTCTATTTACAGGGAGCATGAATCAAGAGACCTTTTTATAAGTCTGAGCAGTTCGTTTTATGTCGTTCGACTTTAGTCGCACTTGGCAACGTAATAATTAATGGCTGCATTATCATGTGCACACAGAGTAATGTAAACTTGTTTTCCTTGGCCCTCTGTTGTACCAACAAATTATGTTTTGTCCTGTTTGCATTGTAAATATGCCATGTGTGATTTGAATGTGTCTGTGGAGCCTCCAGATTAGCCCTGTAAGCTATCAGGTCAATCAGGTTAAACAATTATGTTATATGATAGCTGAGAACCCCAAGTTTGTTTTGTGTAATACCTGACTACTAGTTGAGTGTTATGCAAGGGGAACATGCACATTTCTATTATTACCACATTTTAAAAATCTTCTTGGAAGCATTTACTGAATGGTTCAAAATAAAAGGGAATTTTATGTTGAGGTGCGACTCATAACAATGATATCAGAGACACTGTCTTTGGTCAAATCAAAATTTCCACAGAAATTTAGACCCACTAGATGTGAACAGAAATTTAAAGATCCTCATGTCATCAGATGTAAACGCAGCCTATCCGTTTACAAACCTTGTTTATGAGAGCATGCGGCGACGTCAAATGTACAGAGATTCTCATTTGTGTTCTTAGTCACTGTGCACATATTTTTATGATGAGATTGTTTATATATGATTTTATGTAATTTCAAATGCACATTTATGTAACCGCGAGCCCGTTAGAAGATAAAATGAAAAAAATTAAATTAAATTAAATTAAAATAAAATAAAATAAAATAAAATAAAATAAAATAAAATAAAATAAAATAAAATAAAATAAAATAAAATAAAATAAAATAAAATAAAATAAAATAAAATAAAATAAAATAAAATAAAATAAAATAAAATAAAATAAAATAAAATAAAATAAAATAAAAATAAAATAAAATAAAATGTAAAAGGTCTATTATAATACCCAGCCTATTTTGTTTATTATATCCCTCGAGGCAGAAAAATGTTTCGGCAAAATTTCGCTTGCTGGTTTGTTTTATAGGCTCCGGGTCTAGTTCCATAGTCTAGTTTTTGTTTGTTTGTTTGTTAAGTGGTATTGTTATATGGTTTAATCAAATGGAAATACTCTTGCAGCAGTAGATTTCAGATCACATGTGGCACCCGAAATTATTTCGCCTCGATTTTTTAATAATTTTATTCATGATCTTTTGATTGAGTTGAATGATGTCAATCGTGATATATGCATCCGCAACGGGAAGTTTAACAAATTTGATTGGGTGGATGGCATTAGCGCAATTACTTGCAGCGCAACGGGATTGCAAGAGTTCATTGATACATGCTCTAAATATGTTTCACGACAGAGGTTTAATTTTGATCATGGTAAATTCAAGTGTCTGATTTTGGGGAAAATGTAGGATTTTAAATAACCAGGTGTCTACATGTTGCCTTGATGAGCATGTTCTAGACAATGTGAGTAGTGTAAAGATACTCGTGTCACTTTATTCAAGCGGCTGTTCTTTCGACATTTATGTTACTAATAGCTTTGCTATTTCTAGAAGAGCCATAGACAGGTGTTGTTGAGCCGGCATAACTTATCCTGGTCTTGGCACCAGGGTTAAACCCTTTCTCTGGAACCTAGTTGGGGTTCCCAGCCTGACGTATGACAGGAAATATTTCAGACGTTCTAAGGCAAATCTTTCAAACTTTGATCTTGACCAAGGTGTCCTTATCAAGGGATTACTCGGTATTTAGACAGCCCTCCATTCTGCTTTGTTTCGTGCCCTTGACACTCCAAAACTCTCCGCCCTTCTCCAATCTGAAACTATATTTCTTGTCCCTTCTCCATATAGAAATCTTGGTACCATTTTTTAGCCCGTTCCATTACTACTGCCAGTGCTCCGGGTGGCTCTCTGGTTTGACAACTGCATTACTATAGTGTCTCTCCCACACGAGTCGCACTGGGACTTCCCATTAGGAGGCTGATGGGTGGCTCCAGCACGGGGTGAAGGGAGGACGGTACAGCTGATACCCTACACCAGTTAAGGGGCTAGTACACTTTGTGACTTTCATGTAAAAATATGTAATATTCCATTCATTTTTCGTGCAAGGCTATCAAATGCATATATTTTGTGAAAGAAAACATTTGTCTAAATTTCAATTTTCTATTAAATTTCAGATTTAGCCATTTCAATTATTGCAATTTAATTTTAATTGATATTTGCCAAATTTACAAAAAAATTAAAAAATATCATGTTCAAATTTTACATAACAAATTAAACCTAGCACCCCCAGACTATTATAGTGACTAGAGACTTAAACTTGCGTGATTTACCATGGTTAATAAAACAATGCAACACACAATTAGAGTGGGAGCTCATGGGTACCTGTGATGGGCTTAATCTTGTTCAGTTGTTGAAAGAACCAGCCAATTGTCGGTCTTTATTAGCCATTGTTCTCACTGAAAATGACACGTTGGATAGCAAGGTCACCAACTTTGAACCGATTTCTACATGTGACCATTAGTCAATTCTAATCTGTACGAATTTGTGACTTGGGAAAAAGATTCCATTCAAGAAAGTTATTTGGGATTAACATGATGTTGATATCGAAAAACTACAACATTCGTTTGCTTCGGCTAGATGCGACGCATAACGATTCGCCCCAGGGACAAACCGTTCATGACCAGTTGAAGATGAGACAAAGAAATCGGGCATACAAGAAACCAAAGAAGTCTGACAATGAAAATGATTGATTCATCTGTCGTCAGCTGCATAATGATGCCAAATTAGTCAAAGAGGCCAAAAGTAATTAGCATGAACAAGTGTACAATATTTTTGCAGACAAGTTCACAGAACCCCAAAAGGGGTCGTCGACCCTGAAGAGTACCTGTGGGTGGTCTTCATAAAAAAGATACCTCATTTTTATGATA
The DNA here is from genome assembly GCA_964020975.1 of Hermodice carunculata. NCBI lineage: Eukaryota > Metazoa > Annelida > Polychaeta > Eunicida > Amphinomidae > Hermodice > Hermodice carunculata. Next base: position 32,159,526 of record OZ026618.1, read on the forward strand.
ATAGTCAGTTTCTATTCAATTTTATTTTTTCCCCGACAACTGGAAAGAGGCGAATATTATCTGCCTTGACAAAGAGGACAAAGAGTTTCTCACTAAGACTACACGCCTGGGTCCCTCCTTTGCTCTAAAGTATTCGAGATTGTTGTGTTAAAAAAAACAAACAACTCTTTAATGGTCTCCCAAACAACAATCTTCTCACGGCCTGTAACTTTGGTTTGAAAAAGAGTGAATGTACCGTCAATCAACTTATTCACATTGCTCACGAAACCAGTTCAGCTTTAGGTAAGGGAAAGGATGTACATCTAACGTTTTTGGATGTATCTACGGCTTTTGACAGAGTATGGCATAGAGGCTGCATTCATAAGTTTAAGCTTGAAGTGAAAAGCACACTTACTCCGCTCTCAAAATCTCCGCACAGCAAAGCACTGTCCATTAATTTTATTTTCAAGAGTACAAATATTCATAGATTAATTTTTACCCCTATGAAATGGTTTAAAACCTCCGAAGTTCAATTGTTATTTGCAAGGAGTGGGGATCCATTTTATCCTGACAAGTGTAGTAGTTTCCCCGTTGAGAGACCAATACTCCAACAGGCCAAAAGGTTGGAAGTATAGCAGGTATCCATCTCTCAACAAAGGTGAAACAACACCTAAAACTGACACTTGGCACCTTGTAAATGTGGTCACAAATAGCATGTGGTATTTTAATCGAGTGGTCTCGCAAATGAGGGGCTACTGTACCAAGGATGCCAGCCTCCCAGAACAGGCAGGGCAGTCTTGCAGGCAGTGCTAAATGATCTTCAAATTATGCGCAGGACGGTGCTGCAGGCAACTCAGCCAGGCACACAAAAACGCACCCGTCTTTCAACTGGTCAGAAAGGACAGTTTTACAGGCACACATTTGTCAATCTTTCCACTATATTCATCAAGAGCAGTCCTGCAGAACAACTGTCACCATCAGCCTGCTATATGATATCTGTAGTGCTCTGCTGTGTCTGAGACCATATGGTAAATCACAAAGCTTTGTTCAGAACGGGGCCACCATGACGTCAACACTGGCGGTCTTTCGTTTCAGCAACCAGTAACAGTTCCAAATTTCGTGACAGGGCGTCGACAATATGGTGATTTACCACTGTACATAAATGTCACATAAATTGGCACTGGGCGAGCAACGTGAATTATGGCAGCACAAGGGGAAAACAGTCGATTTAAATTTTGCATACAAGACAGCAATCATAGCAGGCTGGTATGGATCGTATGAGAGAGTTGAGAGAGATGCATAATGTTTTCTTCGTATGAGAGAGTTGAGAGAGATGCATAATGTTTTCTTCGTATGAGAGAGTTGAGAGAGATGCATAATGTTTTCTTTTTTCTTTTCCTCTTTTATTTTTATTTTATTTTATTTTTTTACAATGTATTAACGTGCCGTTCCTGGCTAGGTTGGCTTGACTGGCCTACCTATTCCGGAATGACATGACATGGTTTTAGCGGGCCGGGATTTCCGAATGAGCATACGCATCAGCAATGTATAAAGTGATGCTGAATTCAAATACGATATTCGGTAAACAGAAAATGACCAGTGAATTTTTTTAATAGATCTGATTTGATCATGTACTGTAACAATAGATCACAAGTAAAATGAACAAATGGAGTAACGGTCAATTCATATAGTGACACGAAGGCAGGACTTTGTGAAAAAAACAACGATCGGTAACACAACTGGCGGGACCGTACAGCACAGTATGTTGCGTGAAGCCTCCACTCAACGGCTGGCAACGGCTACCGTGGGCATGGCAATGGAAATACTGTTTTCAAGAAAGAAGCATAAACCAGATGGCTAAAGTTCCGTTACATTTTCATTGTCAATTTTGATTCATTATTTGATTCATACCTGCCCTGTAAGACTTTAGAGGCGAAGTCTAAGACCCAAGTTTTCAAAACAAATTCAAACACACTCTACTCCATCGCACCTTCTTTGTATTTCATTCGCTTTTCTGCCGTAACACATCCTTTTGGCAGATAGTGATAAGTGCTTGCACACCCTTGTCACCCGCTTCCTCCCACAACATAAACGCATAAAGCCAGATAAATCCCAAATTTGAGATCTTAAGATGACACAGCAGAAACTCCCGTGATGCCATTATCTCCGCATGGCCACCTAGTGTCGCGGACACAACAATACGGTATCTGCGATCCCCCCTTGTCTTGGATCAAGTTTTATATATCAAACAGAATACAGAGAGTAGTATTAGATGGAGCTTCTTCAAATTGAGTGAAAATAGAATCTGCTGTTCCCAAAAGAAGTGTCGTCGGGCCGCTATTGTTCCTGGTACTCATAAATGATTTAGTTGACGATATAACATTTAAAATCTATCTATTTGCGGATGACACTTCTTTGATGGAAAAAGTGGAAAATCCTGACTCAACAGCGATCAGATTAAATGAAAATTTACTTGTCGTTCAAGAATGGGATAGAAAAATAGAAAATCGATTATAACCTGGCAAAACTGAGGAAATGGTTATATCCACTCATTCCAACAAAGCGACCCACCCAGATTTACATTTAGCTGGTGAAAATTAAAAGATTTAACAAGCACAAACACTTGGGTGTCATCTTCACTGATAATTTATCATGGGACGGCCACATAAGATCAGCGTACAACAAGGCCGCCACTCGTTTGGGGAGAATAAGCAAATGTATGTCAACGTTACCACTGAAAGCGCTTGAAAGTATTACACATTATCCATCAGAATGATTCTTGAATATGCAGCTCCCATCATTAACGGCTGTTCAGCGAGGTGCAGAGTAATGTTAGAATCCGTACTGTATAGAGTTGCATTATTTTTATCAGGTGCCATGCGGATTTCAAGTCAAACAAAAGTTCAGGATTGCCTTGAGTGGCGGAGTCTGGCAGTCATACGAAAATACTTTAAACTTGTTTTTTTATTCCAAATTGATCAAATGGCTTGCTCTACTTATATGCGTGAACTATTAACTGCACAAAATATAGGTAGGAGTAACTTTATTTTTACGGAGCTAGTCCAACAGAACTGTGGTACCTTAACGGACAAACGATTTTTTTCAAAAGGATTTATTCTGTCAACAACGCGTTTGTGGAATTCTTTGCCTTTAAATGTACTAACCGCCCAGTCCTTGACCACTTTTATAAACCACATCAAAACCCTTTTTTTCCTGCCAGACGCGATCATTAGAAACATGATCCAACCGGCCAAACAGACTGCTAAACCGATTAAAAGTTTATTTCAGTGCTTTGAATGACAATTAATTTTCTAGACGCTTATGTGAGACCCAGGCGTGTGCCTGCGGCTACCATGCCGAAACAACGTTACATTTGCTGCTGCAGTGTCCACCCTTAACGTTATACAGGCAATACTTTTTGGCAGGGGTCTATGATATTATTGTGACATCTGAAACTGGTCTTTCCTTTCATAATCTCTCTAACATTGACAAAAGTAAATTGTGTTTATTTAGTCATGACCAACTTGCTCATAACAGTAAGAATAATATCAAAAACTCTATTCGTCTTTACTTTACTAAACTGAACTAGAGAATGACCCTGAAAGGTGGTGGGACCTCAGCAAGTATATATTCTTTGCCACAAACTTTATCAAAACATTCCAACTCTTGTTGACGATGGACGGAATATTTGTTCTGACATGGGAAAAGTGTGAGACATTCAACAAGTGTTTCGCTGATCAGTACAAGATTCCGCATGATGATTGCCCTTGCTCGACTTTGCCAATGGACTGCATCCCGCCTGTCTATGTTTCCTGTTCGAGTATATGATGTGGAAAAGATTCTTAAGTCTCTGAAAACTAGTTGTGCTTGTGTTCTTGACGGCATAGGAAACACTCTTCTTAAATACATGTACTGTGCCCCCTCAATCTCACATTCTGTTACTGATCTATTCAATCGCTGTTTATCCAACTCATGTTTCCCAAATCCGTTTTCAAAAATTTAAACAAACAATCAAAGGAAAACTATAGGCCAATTTCACTCCTCTGTAATGTCTCTGAATTACTTGAGCGTTTAGTCTATACCTTCCTCGATGAGTATCTAACTTCAAACAATTTATAATCAGCCCCAAACTCTGGTTTCAAGAAAAGCGATTCCACTAAAAATCAACTTGTAAGCATACGCCATACTATATACAGTGGATATGAGTCGGGCCACGAGGTTCGTATGTTTTTTCCGGACAAATCCAAGACCATTGATAAAGTTTGGACCCCTGGTCTACTTTGTAAACTGTAAACTGAAACAGTTGGGCTTTAAAGATCCTGGGTTACGATTTATAGAAAGCTACCTTTCAAACCGAATTCAACGCGTTATTCTTGGAGGACAGACCTGATCTTGGCTCCCCATAGAGGATAGAGTGCCCCAAGGTTCCAATCTTGGCCCCATACTTTTCCTTGTTTACATAACCGACATCACTGATAACATTACCTGTGACATCCGCCTTCTGGCAGATGATACTGGTATTCTCAAAATTGTCCACGAGCCTACTGCCACACCTGAAAGCCTTAATTCTAGCCTTGTACAAGTCCATCATCGGGGTAAAATCTGGCATATGAAATTTAATGCAGCTAAATCAATTCTTGTAATTTTTTCATCTAAACGAAATAAGCCAGATCTTTCCTTCCTATTCCTTGGAAACATACCGATACCTGAGGCTACTCAATATACACATCTTGGAATTATACTATCTAGCAAATCTGTCATGGCACCAGCATGTAATCCGCATTGTTAATAAAGGCAGTCAACGGCTTGCCCTTTTATGCAGACTCAACTCTAAACCTTCTCGCCAGACTCTAATAAGGTTGCATACTACTGTGATTCGTCCTATCCTCGAGTATGGGTGTGTTCAGTTTGACAATTGCACTGCAAACCTGTCACAATCTATAGAAGCGGTGCAGTATGTGGCAGCCAGGATCTTCCTTGGCACAAATAGATACATTCTACGTGTCTAACCGTCTTGTAGGGTTTGGATAGCAAACTTTGTCAAAGCGGAGGAAATACTTTAAACTTATTCTTTTCTTTAAAATGTATAATTAGGTTGACTCCACAATATCTACATGATATGGTTCCCCGCGATGTTGCACTCACTACTGGACGCCTATTGTGAAATCGCTCTGAATTACGCCAAATTAGGTTTACCACAAATCGCTTCGGCGAGTCATTTCTCCCCTGTAATACTTACTTATGGAATAACCTCCTGGTTGATGCTCGCGAAACTGATTCTCTGCTGCAGTTTAAATCTAAATTCAATTTGTTGGTCTTAAATGTTGACAAAAAGCCCTCATACTCCAAACATGGTAGTCGTTTTCTAAACATCTGCCACACTCAGCTACGTCTTAACTTCTCCGTTTTGAACGCCCATCTACATCATGTAAACACCCTTCCAGCCTCAACGTGTGTATGCCCTCTTCCGTCTGAAGATACAACACATTACCTTTCGTTCTGTCCTAAGTTCATGGTGTAAAAGGACCGTCTGCAAAACACTGTGTGTCACTTATTCGCTCCAGGTGTAAATCCAACTCTAATAGCTCAGTGTTCAAGTGATGTTTTATTACATATTCTCTTGAAAGGTAGTCGCGATTTGCCGGACCATGATAACGAGTACATACATCTTTGAGGCTGTTCAGATATTCAATGTAGAATCTAGACGGTCCATCCTCTGAGGTGATATACGATCTACTAATAAGTTTCATTATTTGGCATCAGTTGTATTACGTCTGTACAGGCTGTGTACTTAGTCTTCTGCTTCATCCGGTGTGTATTGTATATGCTACTATTTGTTTTTATATGTACCAGAGAGTCTCCGGATTAGTTGACTGTAACTATTAGGCAATCCAGTTGAAATCTGTATGTGTATAATAATAATAACTGCAGTATTGTTGATGCAACTATGGACTACATTTGCAATATAAAGCGTTTTTTAAAAGACCAGTGAGAGTCTGACAATGAAGACAACGATGATGATCATGGTAATTATAATGTTGATGACCAGTTCCTGTTTTTGAAGGTCATCTCTCTGGTATGTACATGTAAATGTACCTGAATGCAAACGTACCAGTTTTTTTTTTTATATATATATATATTGCTTTCATTTCTTCAACTTGATTGTGGGAAACTGTGTAATTATGTACGTGTATACACGAGAAGACCTGCATCAGCCTTGGGCTATTTGTCTTATCCTCATTAAAGAAATAAAGTATATTACAACAACAACAACAACAACAACAACAACAATAGCAGCAGCAACAACAACAACCTGTGTCTAAAATACTGTTACAAATTTTTAAAAACGGCTCAGGTAATTTGTTTTTTTCTTTCACAAATTATTAAAATTTTATTGAAATTTCAAAAATTTTGAATAAAATTCAAAAAGCTTTTAATGTTGAACTAAACCCTTTATGAAAAAATTGAGTTACGATTTTGTAGCCAACAACATGATTTCTCTATTTGGATCGAAACTAAATATTTATATGGAAATGTGTTTGTGCTCTTTTTTTAATCATTAAAATATGAAAAATTTAATTGTAATTTAAAAAATAATTAAGATTTAATGACTGAACAGTTACCAAAGGCCTGTTGCTGGTTTAACATTAATCGGGATGTTTTCTTTCATAAAATAGACAGTTTGTATGGGTTCAAATAAAAGTTGTGGAATACACGATACTTTATTATTCTAATATGGATAGAGTCAATAAAAGCACAAAACCATTGTACTTGTTAAATCCCCGCCAATTCTAAATCCGCTTATAAAGTGCACGGTTAGATCAAACGATTGTCCAATCAGCGACACTCTATCACATGGACATCAGGTGCACGCACTGGTTTCTTTGGCAGACGCCGCCACAGCATTTGCATAATTAAAACAAACAAACAAACAAACAACATGGATCAACGCAGCGCCATGGACTTTGATGTAGAGGATCTAGTAAATTACAACAGAACCGGCACACATTGTGTGATATTAAGCTGTCAAAGCCCTCTCGGCTACATGACTTATAAATAATTTGATGGAATTGGACACAGGTCGCATTCAACTATAACGAAACCACAATCCTGCAAATGTCCAAGCTCTGTGAGCAAAATGTGGCTATATTTATGGATCATGTCGAGGAAGAGGGTGCTACGAGTTCGATTTCTGTGCCAATGGCAAGACAAGAAGAATTTTGTGAAAAACCTATTGTTCCCCAGAGATTTGTAGATGCACCTGAGGAAGAAATTCAGAAATTGGCCAAAGAGCGGCTTGCCGATTCTACAAAATCACAAACAAATTGGGCTGTCTGTGTTTTCCAAGGTGTGTAAACACAGACAAAAATAAAGCTGAAATGTATCGAGAACTTGGTCCGCTCATCTTTCCATGTTCTCTTCCTTCTGCTAAAACTTTCAATTCTTTCCAATATGATGACTAAAAGTAGCCCTGTACTTACGCTGAATAAGTCATTAATCCATTTCTTATATTTTGAGTAAGATATATGAGTCCACCATAACACAAATTACTGTAGAATTGTGTGTAAACGATCCTTCTCTCAAAGTTGAATTTGACGCCATCTTCGCACTATGGCCTTACTTTAGAGAACCGTAAGAGGTATTGCATGCAGACTCACATTTACCCACGGCTGCGGCTAAGAGATGGCGCTGCAAGCTATAGCCAAGTTACACAAGTCTCTTGCGGCCAGTTGACAATATTTAATATAAAGACATTAATTAAATGTTATGTAAATTACAAAGGCTAAATTTAAAAGAAAATCAAACGTTCATATAAAAGCCTAGCTAATTTAGACATATTGTTATGAGTTTTAAAAAGCCCAACCACAAAATAGCATTAAATTTTCTCGTTAACTAGGCCTACACACATGTACAAGCCTACATGATTTTGGCATGGAATAGATGAATAAATTTTCAATCGTCGTACTCCACAGACGATTAAATTATCATTAATTTTGGGGAAAAAAGGAAAACTTGTTTAATTTTTGTCTGGAGGATTGATTTCCTATTGGAGAACACCAACTCATACAAAAACGTTATTTTTGGCAAAGAAGTGAATTTTTCAAAGATAATTATCGCTTTGTTTCAGATTGGTTGATTGAAAACCATGAAAGTAGAGAATTCGAGCATCTTCCAGCTGATGAACTAGCATGTATCCTCAGAAGGGTTTTCTTTGGGATCCGTTACAAAAAGAAAGAAAAATATGGAAAATCTTCATATGTGTCGATCAGACCTGGCTTAAACCGATACCTGACCTCCCCTCCATTTGATCGTCAAATACACTTGATGGCGGATAGAGAGTTTTAGTCTGCAAATAAAGTCTTCAGTGGCTACCTGGCAAAATTAAGGAAGGATGGCGAAGACACATCATGTGGAAAAGAAACAGTCCTTGAGGCTGACATTCAGAGACTGTACAAATATGTTTTTCTTGACACAGCTCAGTGGTTACAATATGGGGTTTTTTCATTTTTGGTATTCATTTTGGAAGGCGGGGTCGGGAGGGCCTGCGTGGCTTGAAAAAAGACTCATTTGTAGATGATGAGGGTGTAGAATATATCAAGATGAGGTACACTAAAACTGAAAAGACAAGACAGGGAATGAATTCTATACAAAATGAGAAGCAATGTGTTATGTACGTACAACCAAACGGCAGTGACTGTCCAGTGAAGGCATTTAAAAAGTACATAAGCAAACTAAATCCTAAATGTGATGCACTGTATCAGAGGCCACGTTGTAATAAACCACTTGACGAAAACAGTCCATGGTATGAAAATTGCCCTGTGGGAGTAAACAAACTGTACTGTGGTGGTCTGTCAAAAATTTACAGAAATCATTGCTTGAGGAAAACGTGTGTCAGCGCTTTATCAGCAGCTGGGTATAAAGCCAAGGATATACAAACAGTAAGTGGCCACAAAAATGTCTCGAGCTTGGCTTCATACCTGGATGCCCCACCCCTTGCCAAACGGAAGGGTCTTTCTTCTGCACTTTATACATAGGCCTATGGCAAGGCCCGCCTGACACACACTGTGACACGTGACCAAATGGCAACTAACCAACAAAGCTCATCACTAACAGATAGGCGTAGGCCTTCATGTACGTTTGTCTTTGCTAACAGTGACAATAGGTCTAATCATGTGTCTGATCGTACCACTAGCAGCCCTGTGATTGGCCAACATCCTCATAACAGTGGCAGTCCTGTTGTGGGCCAACACTGCAACAGTCGCATAAAAGTGGCAGCCCTGTTACAGGCCTATATTCTCAAGTCAACCAGTCAAGCCCAGTCATAAACCTGTCTTTGTTTCAAACCACAAAAAATGTACAAGAAAGTCTGAGCTAGTCTCTTTTTGCAGGTGCTCATTCTCACAATTGTTTTTTTAATATGAAGTTTGACCATATGAAAGAAGGGTACAATTTTATCAACACGCTACACGTGTTCATTATAGATTCATATAGGCCTACTGGTATATGAAAAGAGTCAGAATATATAGGCTAATTGGGTGTACAGGTACGCCTAGGCTCGTAGCCTTGGCCTATCGAACTCTAACGTTAGTTGAGAGTTTCTTAAATATTCATTGTTACTACATGTAAGCCTAGGTCTAGGCTTATCACCTACTGTTGATACATGTAATTTTATAATCTTAGTTCAATATCAATAACATTATTACCATCGAGTAATACTATATTCAGTGCTAAATTCCCAGCTTCTGGTTGATACTTTTATAAAGTCATCATCCACAATAATGAAGCGAGTTGCAGTAGGCCTATAATTTTGTGTGATATTAGCCCTATAATCTAGGCCTGTTGAATTCTTTGGTCACAATTTTATTGGGTCTATTCGGTCCATTGTTGATAATGTTATACATGTTCCATTGATGGCCAAAATATCTAAGCCTAATAAATTGTTTGATTGAGTTGAGACCCATTGCAAATTTCCATATCATTGTACTGTGGGCATTGATGTTTACACATGTGCTTTTAGCCAGCTTGTAAAAGCACACAATAAAATATGTCAACAATGTACGTTTGCATGCTATTTCTTTCAGACAAACTTAAAAGTTCTTAAGACAATCTAATGTTGGGATTTGAGAATGTAGGCCTACCTTACGGCCCTCATAGTTTCAGCTGACAACAGGTCACCTTGACTCAAGCAATTTTAGCTTCCCATATTTGGAATGACGCTTTCTGATTGGTTGAAGGCGCTTAGTGACAACTGTAAACATAAACTTTGAACCGCCCCTTTCTGAGCATGGGCCATCCGGCCCGATGGTTTTAGCCCTACTTTGCAGTGAGAAAATTGTTTTATTATTTCGGTAAAGTGCGAGGACACCCATATTAGAATAGGAATAGATACTTCCTCTCGCTGTTTGTTTATCGATTTAGGCTGGCACGAGGGCAAAACCGGCCGAGGATCGCCGCAGGCGAATAATTATTTCTTAAACAAAGACTAGCATTTTCCTATTTTATCATTGTAGAGTGTACTAGCCTCTTAATTCATCAAGCTAGCAGTCTAGTAATTCTTTTGAGTAGCAATATAAATTGGACCTCTCGAAAAAAATAATTTCTTATAGTGTGCGCTTTTTAGCTTGTAATTTTATATTGATGTATTGTTTCATGTGTTCTTGGATTTATGTTATACTTTGTATCACAGGGATTTGCATCAGAAAAATAAAAGTGTGTCAATATAAATTATCGTTGTTTGTCTTGCTCTCTGATCGAGGGCGCCGGACTGAGGGCGCGAGTCACTTTAGTGACGAGAAGGGGACAAACGAGAAATGCCGCCTCTGCGCATCTTTTCCCGATTAAATCGCTTTTGTCCGCTGCATACATATAATCTTTACCTCCAGTTGTTCCTAAGAACCTACTTCGTCGATTGCAACGCAACAATCGCTCCACTAGCAACAACGTACCGTTTTTTTTTCACCTTTATTTTCAACTCTTCAAATAAGTCAGTCTTCATTGTACGGAAATGACCTTTGACCGACCCCAAACGGCACTTCGAGGATTACTGGCCTCTCATTGGCCAAGCTATTCCCGGTAAATTAAATTAATATATTGTTCAGTCAAGACATTTATGTTTAAAGAATGAAAGTGCTAATGTTACAGTAAATCGCAGCTTATAAGTTATAGCTCCCAATATTTTGATTGACAGTCCACAATACAACATTCCCCAATTTCTGTTCAATTTTTTCATATTTATTTTCTTTGAAAGATCAATGTATGATATTGTAGTTTTCTTTCCACAGTGGTTTCTAATCATTCGTTGACATTTTCTGTCCACAGTGGTTTCTAATCATTCGTTGACATTGAGTAAATAGGCCTAGGGGCCTACTAACCAGTTTGTAGCATATTCCCCCTCATAGTAGTGCTACTTCTGCATTCATTCGACTTCCCTGCCGTCAGGTTAAAAATACCGCCAAGTTTCACTTTGCGTGACGTCACAGACTTGTGTTTGGAATTATAACAAAACTATTAAAAAAATAATGCAACACATCTCCGCTCATAAAGCATTTTACAGATAAATTCTTGCAATATTATTAAAGCAGTTTGACATATAAGTAAAACATAAATGTCTTGACTGAACAATATATTAATTTAATTTATCAGAAATAGCTTGGCCAATGAGAGGCCAGTAATCCTCGAAGTGCCGTTTGGGGTCGGTCAAAGGTCATTTCCGTACAATGAAGACTGACTTATTTGAAGAGTTGAGAATAAAGGTGAAAAAAAACGGTACGTTGTTGCTAGTGGAGCGATTGTTGCGTTGCAATCGACGAAGTAGGTTCTTAGGAACAACTGGAGGTAAAGATTATATGTATGCAGCGGACAAAAGCGATTTAATCGGGAAAAGATGCGCAGAGGCGGCATTTCTCGTTTGTCCCCTTCTCGTCACTAAAGTGACTCGCGCCCTCAGTCCGGCGCCCTCGATCAGAGAGCAAGACAAACAACGATAATTTATATTGACACACTTTTATTTTTCTGATGCAAATCCCTGTGCTTTGTATGCTTTCAGTAGGCCTATTTTTACCTTATTCCGATGTATTTGTATTACGATTTGTGTTATGTTATTTGTAAGCCTTAGCTCTGTAATCATTCCGGTGTATTTTGTCCTTTTCCTCGACTGTATGAAATGTTTCAAAGTTTTCGTACTTTTCGTCCTTCATTTTGATGCTTTCGTATATGGTGGTTGGTATGATTTATTTGTAAGCCTGATTGTTGTATGTATGTTTTTATTTCAGTGTATTTTAATCTTTTCCCCGGTCTCGGGGGTCCAATAAAACTGTTCTAAAAGTACCCAATAGATAATGGGCCGTCACCAGAATGTGCAATTATAACTACTATCAAACGATTCTGGGTCATTATAAGTTCAGTTCAGTTTAGATGCCACCGCCAACTGTGAAAAAATCAATCAATCAATCAATCAATCAATCAGTTGGTCAGTCAGCCAGCCAGCCAATCAATAAATCAATCAATCAACACCACGTACTGAATGTCCAGCAGTATTAATTTTAGCTGTAATTTACTGAATTAAAGCTTTAATTGATAGTGCTGATCACGACGCCGCGATGTTCACTCCCTGAAATACCTTGTTAGTCATTATTATTATTATTGTTATTATTATTATTATTATTATTATTATTATTATTATTATTATTATTAAATCTTTATTTCGTACAAATGTCGTAGTACATCCAGAAGAAAATAAAAGCAAAAGAGATAACACTAATAAAAAAACATGAAAAAAAAAAAACAAAAACAAAAAAAAAGAGATAACACTAATAAAAAAAAACCAAAAAAACCAAAAAACAAAAAACAAAAAAAACAAAAAAAAAAAAAAAAAAAAAAAACAAAAAAAACAAAAAACAAAATACAAAAAAACCAAAAAAAAAAAACCAAAAAAAACCAAAAAACAGAAAAAAAAAAACAAAAAAAAAAAAAAAAAAAAAAAACAAGCCCGACAGCTCACAGGTTCAGTTAGTACAAAGGTGATCAACTATATCGCAACATTTTAATTTTTGCTCATATTTGATTGCAAATTCCCATCCCGAACGCACACACGTCTCTAATCATATTGGCAGTTGATGTCAAATCATTGGGCTCCTGGTGAAAATTACGTAACATAAATAGTAATCCTGGCAATACATGGGAATGGAAATTCTGTTTTGATAGACCATACTTATATGAAATATAATTCAGTGAGTAACATACCGGCGAACGACTGCATCCGATTATCAGTTTAGCTAAGAAGCATACTATTGTGTTTCTGCTATGGTAGAAACTGTAGAAAAAATTAATAAAACGTATGTGCAGTTGTACTTCGATATCATGGTCGTCACATATTAGATGAAGAAGTCTATTAGGACAGCGGGGCGGTAGTTTCCATAAAACCCTGATGGCCTTACACCAGGCAGTGTAAACAAGCTCAACCTCTTTACCGGAGAAATCCCATAACTGAGAGCCGAGAAGTGACACACATATAATTTCGAATATTTTATATAAGGATTTTCAGTAACGAAATTAATATACTCATGCCCCAGTTCAAATATATCTATTCAACGACAAGGTATAAGCTGTTCAAAAGCTATATTGGTATAACAATAACAATACTGTTATTGTTATTATTATTATTATTATTATTATTATTATTATTATTATTATTATTATTATTATTATTGATCCTCCGCGAACGGAGAAATTAAAAGTACATTCAAATGAGTACACGAAAATTAAAAAGACAGGTAAAATACACCATGCAGACAGAATATAACAACTGAAGTATGCAAATTGAATGATGCAACAGTCATAACAAGAGTACAAAACCATATCAAAAGTTTGAAGACGAGTAAGCAGTTTTTCCAGAGTCATCTCCTTGGAGCCTGGATAATCATAATTTTAACTAGTGCAGCTCAGTCGAGTCGGAAATCTCATTTGAACTATAGAGTGATAGGCCTACCAGATCTCTTTCTGTCTTTGGCAGAAGTAATAAAACTTTGGGTTTTGAGTGGTTAGGCCTATACATTTTGCCAACACTATAGTCTGTAGTTAATGAAGAATGTTTCAAAGGTTGAGAGGACCGGTTTAAAACCACCAGTTGTCTTATATGGGTGACTACCTGTCTGAAGACAGGAGTGAAACTTGTTTCTTCACATTGGCATTGGAAGATGAATGTGGATGCTTTGGTAACTCTGGAATCGCTTTGCTATCATTGTTGGGTTTGGGATTTATGAATATGGGTCATGTTTTCCTGTACTAATTGATCCCACTCCTACATGTATCACTGATGAAAAAATGCTTATTTCAGTCCATATATCCACCAAGCTGAACTCCACACGTATGAATCTAAACTGTATGACTATCGATTGGGCACAGATTCCACGAGGATAACGCAATATTGTGCATTCAAAATCTGATGAAAGAACATACACCAGTTAAAAAATGACTACGGGCTCTATACAAAGGGATAAGCAAAGAGAGGTATGAATCATGCCAATTCGTGTCCAAGGCAAAATACTGCATATGTAATTTCTATGCGATTCTGGTCTTATAGGTAAACAAGATAAGCCGCACATTATCAAAAAAAAAAAACAACAAAAACAAAAAAAAAAAACAAAAAAACCCAGAAAAGCAAAAACAAAAACAAAACAAAAAACAAAAAACAAAAAAAAAAACAACAACCCCCAAACCAAACCAAACCAAACCCCCCCAAAAAAAAAAAAAAAAAAAAAAAAAAGTAAAATATGGTGTGATGTACGTAGCGTCTGTTATTTTGGTACTTTTTAGTGTTTTAAAATATAATTTTGATATACTCAACGTAATTGCGATATTGCCTCAACTATGTCCAAAAGAAACGGAAAATATGAAACCAAAGATCACAAAGAAAAGATACAATTGATTAACTCTTTACAGACCTTGTATTTTCATGCCTTTTTAGAGATTTGGAGACACTATTACTTGCAACCTATGGGAATACAAACTTAATAAACTAGGCTGGGTGTATAATATATCAAACTAAAGGTTAGAACACAAAGATTTAACAAATGCCAGTGACATCACAAATATGCAAATTAGATGGTCATGTGACCTATTTATAAGACATGCTATTGGTGCATACAAAGGCTTCAAAAATGAAATTTTGATTTTCACTGTTAAACAATTTTTGCAGGTTTTCCAGAGTTAGCAAGAATGTTGTACCCAGTTGAGATGTCCCAGCTCTGCCCTTTCAAAATGTATATCATTTATGTAATATGAAAAATTATAACTCTTATAAATGGAGGATGAAAAAAGGTAACATTTGATAAAAAATACCACATTTCAGACAGTCTAATGTTGTGAAATTGCAAATATCATATTCAGTAATGTCCTAGCAAGCTGGAAAAGAAAAAAACAATTTCAAGTCAAACTATTTTTTTCTCAAGTTTGATTATAATGGGCAATCAAAGTAATCACATTATCATCACCTCATTTAATATGCAAATTAGCTGGTCACATGACAATGATATGCAAATGAGCCAGGCTCTCGCAGATATACAGGACGGCGGTCATCAACGCACGTTTTTCCAGTATAATGCATTTGTGACACCTAATATTCCAACATGGGCACCAGTTAATTTTTGTCAGTTGTAACAAATTATGTTTTATCTAATAAATCATAATAGATACATTATATGTAAATTAGTTCACACATCATGTGACCCAAAAACATGGCTGCCACACTTGGCCTACACTCATGTGGTCTTGTATGTCACTCAGCCGGGTTTCTATGACATGGAAAAGTACGAACATGGGAGGTGGTATGAACACCAAAAATAACTCATTTTGATGACATTCTGTAGAAAATACAACAAATTTATTATTTTCATTTACAATATGTAAGAAAATCATATCTGTTTATAAACTTGGCAGTAAATTGTAGTATCTTTTATTGTAATGCCCTCGTTGGATTCATAGTCATGGATATTGACCTTCCTTGGACCAGCTTGATCACATACTATTGCCATACACACTGCTACACCTCAACTGCTGCAGCTTTCACCATTTCATTTTTTTTTCAATTATAATACCTCATTTTTGTATAAATAAATACATTATGCAAAGTAATTCACTCATCACATAACCAAGAACAAGATGGCTGTCATACTTGGCCTGCAATACTGTGGCCTTGCACTTTGCTTAGCAGGGAGTCTGCAGCCTGGAAAAATATGAACGAGTCAATGTTCTCAAGATAGTATCAAAAAATAGAAATTACTTATTTTGAATATTATGCTGCAGATAATAAACCAATTTCATTACTTTCATTCACAATATGTAAGCAGATCATATTTGTTAATAAATGTGGCACTAACTACTACTACTTAGAATCATAATGCCCCAGTCAATTCACCCTATTAAAAGATGTTAACACTCATGTAATTTTTGACAAAACTGATTACTACCTGTATTGTACTATGCATGCTGCAAGATCTTGTCTACTTCGATTTTATCCTTCAGCAGTGTGGTCTGTCTCTCATCATTAAGAACACTTATTACCAGACATCATGTAACAACAAGACCAAGTTTGATAATTGCTATCTCAGTAATCAGGGAGGACATATTTAAACATTCAAATACACATGTAAATGGTAAAGGCAAAATAATCCTACATAGCAGTTCTCAGAAACATTTTGCAGTAGGACTGCTTCTAAATATCGAACTTTGATATTTAGCTTTGTAAGGGTAGTTACCTTATTGAATGAGATGTGTGTGTGTGTGTGTGTGGGGGGGGGGGGGGGGGTGGCTGCTAACAATGCAACCTCCCTTCCCCAGCCAAGATCCTGAAGCTAATTTTCCATGCCAAGAAAAACTTCAAAGTATGATTTTTTCCCTGCTTCAACTCTCCCCAGACTGACCTGCCAGTGTAATTGTTTTTTGTCAATAAATCTCAGCTATTTAATAGGTATTCTTCCTCATTCTTGTGGTAAAGAGCAAAACAGTTACACTGTCAATCTTGGCAGAGGTGTACTGCAAACATCACACTTTACATAAGATTGTACATCTCTGTTAAGCTTTTTGTAGCATAGCCTGCAGTTTTTGGGGTTTTTTTTTTGTTTTTGCGTTTTGTTTTTTGTTTTTTTGTTTTTTTGTCAATAAATCTCAGCTATTTAGTAGGTATTCTTCCTCATTCTTGTGGTAAAGAGCAAAACAGTTACACTGTCAATCTTGGCAGAGGTGTACTGCAAACATCACACTTTACACAAGATTGTACATCTCTGTTAAGCTTTTTGTAGCATAGCCTGCAGTTTTTGGGTTTTTTTTGGTTTTTGCGTTTGTTTGTTTTTTTTTTTTTTTTTTTTTTAATTCATTTTGGCAATCCAAGCTGGTATTTACTTATGGCTTGTCCTTAAAACAGTGACAGAGACAACGGAGACCTGACAGGAAACTGATAGACCACCATACTCTCCTACAAGCTCTTCAAACAGATCTAGTTGTGAATACCTTTCAGACCTCTGTAACTCTGCAATGTCATCCTGCTGAAGTGGCCAACATGTAAAAATGATAAATAAATTTATTTTGGCTATTTCAATCCAATGGAAAAATAAAGTCCTCCAGTATTTCTGAGTCTTTCATACAGTCATATCTCCAAATCAGCTGATTAGATCTATGAATAGGTTTGTCTGGAATTTTGAGATATATTTATGAAACATAATGAGGCATAAGTAGTTCAGTAGACCAATTTATTTTTCAGTTTTCACATAACCGAATCACAAAAAGCCTAAAAGTTAAAACAGTGCACATAGAGGGCATTTTAATGAAAATCACATAAGTGCTGTGACAAATATATACTTTTACATGTCAAAATTTAAAAGTTGTCTGTAATCTGGGAAATTATGTTTTAACATTGGTGGAAAGGTCTTTATTTAATTTTATCTTTAAATAAATCCTTTAGGATTTTAAAATACATGGCAATTTTTTTTCTCATTTATGTTTAAATCATTATTTCCCAGTCTAAAGACTAATTTTGAATTTGAGAGACCACACTAGTGGTCACATAAACCAGGTGGTCTCCAAAGTAGGTTCTAGTCTTGTGCACCACCTGCTCAAAAACCAACTATTACTTAGTTTTACCACTGATGACTGATGTAGGCCTACACTTACTAGACCACATTTCATGTTGCAGTCATATGTTCTATTGGTATAATAAAACATATTTTGGATTTGTAAACTGGTTTTGACAAAGTATTTACAAATCTTGCACAAAAACCAGTGGGTTTTACCTATCTACAATGGTGAATTTCCGGGTGGATAAGTGGTATTTTTGGGTCATTTTGGGTGGTTACTGGTTAGGTTCTGATGGTGGTCTACCAAAAGAAGTTAATTTTCATCATCAGGTGCTTTTGCTTGGTGAAAATGGTTACAAAAGGCAGGTGTTCTTCCAAGAGAGGTTTTTTGTTTTCTTTTTTGTTTTTTGTTTTTTTTTATAAGAGGGAATACATCTATAACTAGACGGAATACAAAAGTTCGCATCCTTTTTCCTAAGTTTACCACTTTGGCAGTGTTAAAATTCTTGATCTTCTGTACTGTTTCCATCCCAAGTTTTCAGCATGACTATTTCCTGGAAGACTGATAATTGACTTCACCTTCGAAGATTATGCCTTATCCCAAGTGAAAGAATGCCAAAGTAATCGCCCTTGTTTAAAGCACATTACAAATACATTCCTACTTGGGCCTCGGCATTGAGTATATATATTCTCTGCAGCCGTACAGCTCGGCATGTGAAAAAGAAAAAAAAATAATAAAAACATTGCAAAGTTAAATTACAAAGTTCAGCAAGCAACTAACAGGAAAAAGGCAGCTAATAAAATTTAATCATCCTGAGAAAACAATTTATTTCTGAATGGTGTCACCCATTACCCTTAATGTAACAAGTAAATAAAAAGTGGTTGCTGACATTTATATTGGCCTGATCAGATCATAATTATATTCTATTAATCAAATGGCACACACAACTTAGTGACATTCACTTTAAAAAGTATTGTATTTTTAATCATAAGGCTTGAAATTCAAGCTGTTTCTTTCTTACTCATGTTACAGTATGAAAACCATAAAGGACAATGCAGTCTTCAGCAATAAAACCATGAAGTCATTTTCAGTTGCATTTTAACCAATAAAATAGTGTATAACTATAAACTGTCACCAAAGTTAATAGGATCCATAAGAACTATTTATCCAGCTAATTGCCTTATCAAATGTTTGAAGTATCAGCACATGCTCTGAGAAGTGATATTGACAGGACCCATGAGACAATCTGTTGACAACACAAGCATACCAGTGTGGCTACAGCACTCAGTTGTTACTCCACCAGTAATTACAGTACATCACCAGTGATGTGCTAAATTTAAATCACAGACCCTGTGCATGTGGCCGGTTATGCTGCCCTGTCTGGGGTCTGTTGATTATGACAGCTGTTACTTTACATCTTGTAAAATAAGCAATACTACAAGTCCTGTGGCCAATTTAGTAATTAAATGACCAACTTGATGACAGTTTACATCAAAAAGCGACATAAAAATTATTGCCTGAAGACCTGACATCAGATAAACAAAACACGCCACATGGGCGATAATATGATACCTTGTCACGGTGCTTGACCTCGCCGGTGATCCGCGTCTGTTATCACTACTGGAAGATCTATTACCCATTTTCAGACTTGTGAACTGACTCAGGGGACTCAAAATCTTACGACTCTCCTGATTCCTAGTCATAACCACCACCAAGCAGACGGAAATCAATCTTCTTTCCTCTCGTTACCCGACCAGACATGTTGACGGTTGTGAAGCTGACGGCAATGGCTCAGGCTCTCTGTGACACCGCACAATTTGAAATTTCTTTTCCATTTTGAAAGAAAATAAGGCCCATCCTATACATTTTAGGGGATATATTTTAAAAAATAAGATATATAAAGACATTTGATACCATTTAAATTGCCTAAGTACTATTTATAGCTGCCAAAATACCGTTGTGACGTCATCGTTAATATATTAACGATTTTCATTGGCACGGTCGGTAAAGAGTTAAATTTATTGTGTAACAATAATATGAGTGTCGAGATAACTATTAACATATTTTTGTATGATTTACGGTTTGGTTATAAAGTTAGTTGGAACCATTCTTGTCAGCAGGCAGTAATTTAAGACTTTGATAGTAGGTACTTTCCCGTTTGGTCTACGGATATAGGTGAACAAGCCCTAGAAAACAGCAGCTTTAAGTATTAGTTTTGATTTTTTTTCTCATAAAAGTGGCACGGGAATGGGGAAATCCCATGTTGACTCCTCGCGGAAAAGAGGACAACGTGTAAACAGGACATATATTTTGACACATAAATCACATAATTATACGAGACACCAAATAACACAAGGTCAGACGGAGGGTGTGGCGCAAATGCTTGGCATAACTAAACATCAGATACTGTGGAAACTGTCACAGAAGGCGCCATATACTTGCAATTTCTCTGTTTTCTCAATACATTCATAAACTGCTGCAAAAAATAATACAGTTATCATCTAAAGAACAGGCTTTATTCCCATATAGAATTGTTGCTGTAGTGAATGCAAAGTAAATTATGGGTAAAAAAATTGTACTACTAACGTCAACCTCCAGGTTTAAAGAACATGTAAAAAAAGTAATGTAGTGTGTCTTCGGTATCCGTACCACACGAGAACAGAGAGGAGTCAACTGAAACAATCGTTTAAAAATCAGAGTCAAAGTGACTGCAGCCCTCACGTAGTCCTGTATACTTTAGAGCAGTGTGACGCTTACCAATATACAAAAGTTCTGAATACTGGACAGGCTGCATCGGAGTAAAGTTTAGGTTTGACTTAAACTGACTTATTGAAACAGCGTTACGAATTACACAGACCAGCTGGTTCCACAGTCGGATAGTGTAAGGAAGCAACAGTCTGTCAATTAAGTATGTTTTTGCCAGGAAGGGATAGGTATCAGGTCCGTAATGGGTGTTATTCTTTATAGAAAAGTGTGGATTTCAGGAACAAGATCGCGCAAATAAGTTTGGGGTCAAATTTTCAACAGTTTTTCTGCTCTCAAAACTCACAGTATGATTATTTCGCATAAAGTACGTCCTGCCCCTCACCCTTCTCTTTTCTTCCAGAATCATCAGGTCCAGGATGTTTCTTACCCTAAACACTTAGGAATAACCTTGAAGAGTGACTGAACTTGATCTCAGCATATAAGTCAGATTGCCCAAAAAGCCAATAAATAGATAGATAGATAGATAGATAGATATATAAATAAATAAATAGATAGATAGATAGATAGATAGATAGATAAATGAATGAATGAATGAATAAATAAATAAATAAATAAATAAATAAATAAATAAATAAATAAATAAATAAATAAATAAATAAATAAATAAATAAATAAATAAATAAATAAATAAAATAAGTAAATAAATAAATAAACAAATAAATATACTCAAATGTTTGCAATTTCGTTTGGACAGGAAATCTCTTGAAACTATTTATATATCCTTTATCTTCCCATTACTTCAGTATGGTAGTCCGACATGGGATGGATATAACCAGGCAGACGCTGATAAGTTGGAAACAATTGAGATGGCTGCAGCCCGCATAGTCACTTGTGCAATGAGAGGCACTGCTATATCGAAATTATATGAGGAAATTGGATGGGAAACACTTGCAGAACGTAGCAAAAAAACTAAACGTATTGTCATGTGCAAAATTGTCCATAATCTGACCCCTACTTACTTGCGTGACCTTCTCCGTGAAACTCCACCCACAGCTGTAAATCACAATACCCGTCACCGACCAGACATCTATCATTTTCGAGCAAGAACATCCTTATTTGACCAATCCTTTTTCCCTCCACTGTCCGCCTGTGGAAACTGCTGCCCATTGAAATTCGAAACGCTGCTTCACTTGCTCAGTTCAAGTTAAAATTCAAATGTATCCCTAAACATTCCGTGCAATATGTAGAACTATTAGACTATGGCAAGCGCATCACTGCTATTAAACACACGAGGCTCCGCTTGGGCTGCAGTCGTCTGAATTGTCATTTGTTGAAGATCGGTGTGGCTCATTCCCCTTTATGCTCGTGTGGTACCGGTATCGAGGATACCTTCCATTACTTTTTCATATGTCCTTTGTATCAAAATTTGAGGATTGACCTGAGTAGTAAAATCACTCCAATAGCACCGTTTACTACTGTCAGCAACAGTACTCTATGGTAACAAAGCCTGTTCTCTAATTAATAATTATACTACTTTTGCAGCTGTATACGAATTTATTGAGAAAACGGAGAGATTGTAAGTGTACGGAGTCCCGTTATGATGTTCCACTTTTGTGTATTAGCACCAGCCCCACTATCTGACATCGTCTTGTCATGTGTCTCTTATGTACGTTTTTGTGCTGTCTTTTACGTCCTGTTTAAATGTTGTCCTTTTTCTTCTGCGAGAGGGTTAATATAGGGTTTCCTGTTTCCCAATCGTTTTCATTTGAATAAAATGTTTAAATCAACAGTTTTATACATAATTATGGGTTTTTCATTCCTGCCGCAAGTATTTCCCATCCAGTTTCCTCATACAGTTTTGATACAGAAGTACCCTTCATCGCATCAGTGATAACGCGGGCTGCAGCTTTCTGATCTGATTCTAAACTGTCAGCACCTGCCTGTCTCTATTCATCCCAAATCGAGTTGTCATGCTTTCATACTGGGCAATTTAACAATGCGTAAATGGTTTCAAGGGAATTCCCGCGCAGCCGAAATTGCAGAAATGTAAGGATGTTCCAGATGTTTTTTTCTTTTTTTGCCCTTTGGACTATCTGGGTGACGTGTTCAGACCAAGACACACTTTCAAGGGATATTTCCAACTGTTCGTGGTAAGACACATGCTGGAGCTGGTCCAAGAGAAAGAGACGGGTACGATATTGGAAATGCCTTGCGGACATAATTATAATATACGTTTTTCAGGGCATTGACAGAAATAAGTCGCAGTTTGGACCAATCGTCAAGCGATGATAAATCGGTATACATGATATCAGGTGCCGATTGCAGTCATTTACCTTCAAGGTAAGGTACGTGTCGGCAGCAAATATTTTAATTTTAGAATTTACGACTTCTACAATATCATCCATAAAAAAAGGAGAAACAATACAGGACGAAAGATCGATGCTTGATGTACCCCAGCATTGAGAGTTAAAGCCTTGGTCTTTCATAAGGACACGTTGTTGTCTGTCTGCAAAGTAACAGCAAAATCAGCCTAATAATTCGCCAAATATATATTATTTTTCTGACGTTAATGGAGTAAGGCAGAGTGTCACACTTTTTCAAAAGCTTTGCTCGCATCTAACCAAAGTCTCACATCTTTGCGCAACTCAACAACTAGGCAAAGCTCAGGATAAAGGGACGAAAGCTGGTGGACAGAAAATTCTCCCAAAATAAACCTAGATTGATGAGTAGTCAGAACAAGATTATCACGAGAGGAATTGAAAGATGTTTAAATGTAATGTGTCCTATAACTTTGATCATACAGCGTAGAAGAGAATTAGTTCTGGACTTATTACAGAGCAATTCTGCTTCTTTTTTGTAAGGGTATTACGTTACCTATCTTCCATGGAGAAGAGAAGGAGTTTTATTCAAAGAGAGAAAACAAGGTCGTGTCAGAAACTACATATCGATGGTGAAGCTTCTTTTTATTACCTAGGGTTTATTTCATCAGAACATATAACCTTTGACACATCGTTATTATTTAGAATGTCCATGACTCCGTTCTCAAGATTAAGGATATTGGAAAAGGTAAGAGCAGGAGTCCACATTTTAGGGGCTGTAAGGCAGATGGTGAAAAGTGCACATTACATTGAGATTAGAAAAAAACGGGAAAACAACAGTTTTATGAAGGTTGTGAGATATATACTCCTCATTATGAAGCAAAAGTGGGAATATTCAAGCATTCGGTACAATTAAAAACACTTAACAATACGCCATCAAGCTTTTGAACTACCATAATTACAAAGAGATGCACTTTGCTGGAATTATACAATTTTTTCAACATTTTGAAGACATACTTGACGATTATTACAAAGATTCCTGTAAGTTGACCTATCTTCAGGACTATTGTGCTTCTCGGTTTTCTCGTGAGCCCTTACAATCCCCGCTTGAGGGATCGCAGAGTGGCATCGCACCATAGTACACTATAGGGCCTTATGACAAACAGCGTATGTTAGCATGACTCATGAAACAGCCTTTAAACTCGAGTCGGGTCCTGGATTTTGGTGCACGCCAACATTAATCAAAATCAACAAAGTAAAAGTTGCTGCTCGGAAACACTCGATATTGGTATCTTACGGAGAACACATAATAAACCGACACAAAGTGGTACCAAAGTGACGTAATTTAGCAGGATACAATTAAAGGTCCAAGCAGTTGCGAAGAACAATAGTGCGAATGACTGGGTTACACAAAGGAATAGATGTCGCTGCAGGTTGCAGGTGTGAAAGGTATACACAGGCAAACTGGCATGGGTACAACCAATACGGAATCAACTGAGCAAGCACGAAACACGCAGATAGCATTATGCATTATAGTTTGACAAAAAAATTGTTGATTGTAACCATACAGAGTTAAACAATTGATA
Source organism: Hermodice carunculata (assembly GCA_964020975.1). NCBI lineage: Eukaryota > Metazoa > Annelida > Polychaeta > Eunicida > Amphinomidae > Hermodice > Hermodice carunculata. The sequence continues at coordinate 32,184,184 of OZ026618.1, forward strand.
ATGGAAAAAAAATAAAGTACAGGTCCGTGATGGCCAGATTTAAGACAATAGAGCGATCCAGGGGAAGATCGAAGTCGTTACTAGAAATCAGTGTTTAATTTTTAAAATAAACCAGAGGACTATGACAGTCCTGTGTGCAGCTGACCTATCATGTACAGACTTAAGTGGCCATGTGAACTTAAGAATGGTCTCAAGGTCACTTTTGTTTAAACCCATCATCACTGCTCCTTTAATTAACAAATCCCGTTACTGATTTTTCTCAATTTTGACAATTTCTTAAAAATTTGAAAGTGGCACTTCAACCATGTGGTGAACAAAGTCTGCAGAGATCAAGCCCACGTACTTTACCAGTAAGTCTGACGAGGATCGACATACGGTTTGGGAGAAGAAAAGTCAAGAAAAGCGAAAACGCGCAAATATTCTTTAAAAACCGACAAAAGTAATGGCGGCACCTCCTGGTGAATGAATTAAAATTTAGAGGTCATTTGAAGTGTCCCTGTGTAATTTCAATGCAATTGGCTTGGCTGTCTCGCAGGAGGATATTTCAAAAACTTTCCTGAAAAAAACGTTAAAAAAATCTTAAAAAATTGGAGCTTGACCATTAAACAGACGTGGTAGAGACCCAAATTAGGTACATCCCCACCAGAGACTCTGACTGACGGGTTTGGAGAATTAAACAATATGAATTTCGTTTGCAATCGCCATCGACTTATATGGTAACCATAAGTTGGTACTACTATTGATCAGTATAATTAGCAAATTACACTTCCACTTAAAGTGCTGAAATGTCGACATGAAATGAGCAAGTATAGGTGCAAAAGCAACCTGGCGAGCTACAGAATACAGCTGTGTTCTAACAGGTTTTATGTTGAATTTTGTGCAAATTAATAATATTGTGTTGGATACCAGGTCATGTATATACGTATCGTCCAGCATCAGAGCTCATGCTTTTGCACTACCCCGTTGGCAATACTCCCAAATTATTTTCAGGCATCATTTCAGTCTTCACACTCTTTAGAAGGCTCTAAATTTCTACGGTTTTGCACCCAATTCTGATCACATTCGGATACCGGTGATCAGGACTGTTTTTCTTGGGGGGGGGGGGTGGTGGATGAAATGCAAGTCAGTTATATTGAGAAGCCATTCTTGACTGACAATTCTAAAGGGATTTACCATTGTATATTTCTTGCTATGGATGATGGAAATTGCTTTTATGATGCTGGCTATATCTTCAAAGTACCCAATGTACCTTTTAAAACGATATAAAAAAAAACTCGAAACCAACATTATCCATGAACAGCAGTTAAACTCAAGTGAATATGCCAGATGAAATGCCATAAGAAATAGAGGACAAAACAGCCGCACAGCTTTGGCTTTTGGCTTTTGCCTCATTCCATTCTGATAGATAACCGTGCCAAGGAAAGTTGTTGACCATAGGCATATAGTTTGGAATGATCTTCCATGCAAGTTTCATCCAAAATTTTCAAAAACAATACCCAAATTAGTAAAATACAATTAACAGACGACATTTAGATATTAGCGGTAAAAAGCGTCATTAGGGCGTAATGAGTTAAACAGGCAACGAACAAGAAGTGCTGGCAGGCGTAAGGAGAAGTCTGAACAAAAACTGTTGAGACTGATAGTTTCACTTGTAACTTACTGCGGTACACATCAGGCACCTTGTGCCCTCTCACGTCTATTATGAATTGGTCTACTGAAGACGGCAAGTTCACTGTCTTACGAAAAAAACATGATTTGCCAGTCTTCAATCAATATCGTATCTTATTTAGCGATCAAATGCCAAATTTCTTTGACAATATATTCTGAAAATATTTTGTGTTTTTTGTATAAACTACTGCTGTCAAAACGCGATTCTCAAAATTGTCGAATACGGACATTGGCCTGAGATAATCACGATACTGTATGCCTCTTACTAATGGACCTATTCTCTTGGTCGTTTTGATGACTTTTTTTTAAAGGGGGGGGGGGGTATTTACACACATTTGAAGAAAACCATCGAACATTGCATGTTAGTTACCCCCTGCTACCATGCGCAGCATACAGGTTCTCACTTTTTATGGCCAGCTGCTTACAGGGTCTGCGAACTGGCTGACCTGTGTTGACTCTCACAGAAGGCGATAGCTGATTTGAGCAGAACGTTTTTACCACCTCTACTGCTAATACCAGAGTCGACCAGGACTGACTTTTGTGAGCACCACTTGAAAAACGACTGAAGACCCAATCAGCTGAAAGTAATGGAAAGGGTATGATTCACCAGTTTTCTGCCCTCCAGGGAAGACAGTGTGCCTCATTCTTCCAACTCACCTGGTGCCCTGCACAGCTTGCCCAGTTTTCACCAACTTGAATGTGTCAAGTCATGAAGCAGAGTTGCAAAGTCTTTCCCAATGCCGAGCGACACACAACCTGTACACAGATATCCATCCCTCTGAAGAATAAGACGTAAATCCATTATGTGTATAATGCCTCCTGTCCAAAAATCATTCGGTGATTTACGATCATAATTCTCACTATTATGGTCATCAGGTTCAATAAATCTCACAGGATGAAGCGTTACGATCCTGTGCTTTTAATAGTGTTACGTTTCAGCAGATTCGAGCCGTAATTTATCAGTCAATCAAACCAGGAAGGTGATTACATCCCATAAACATACTTGCTGTCCCACGTAAATTATGCTTCAGCACGATCTGAAAAAAGGACTATCCCTTATCGTCAGTACAACATGGTGACAGATTATATGTATTCAAGAATATATGACATAAATTGCACGTCAGCATTTCAAAAACGCAGCTGCGCACAGCTCATGTGAACACACTGAATGGGAAAACTGTTTTTGTAGACTCTCCAATGACATCAACGGCTTGTATTGTTGTTTCTTTCTCTCTCACTCTCTCTGTTTCTTTCTTTCTTTCTTTCTTTCTTTCTTTCTTTAATAGCGACAACTTTAAAAAGGCTAGAAAAACCGCATCTGTCACGAACTATTGTGCTGTACCTTGAATGGTAAGTAAGTTAAACATGCAAATTAGCCGCAATTAAAATGTTAAGAGTTTCGTGTCTTCAAAACATTCATGGATAGGCACAAAATTTTCAGTTGTGCATATGTATGTGTTTGTGGCATAAGTCAATCAAGTGGACTAAGAAAATAGTTTTGGCATCTTAAATTTTGCTATATAGGGCGCCTGAAAATTAATATGCCGAATATCTTCAAAAGTATTGTAGATAGAGGGGGCAATCCAACATCAATTTCATGCAAGCGAGGAGCACCCAATAAACCATGAATCAAGCTGTAAGTACACAATTTATGCAAATTGGGCGAATATACAGAAATAAAATCTTGAATTTTCTCACATTTATTACAGACAAAGGTGCCCTTCCAACTTCCAACGCATCTATTGTGCCATAAACCAGAGTTGTAGCATTTTTATAGATGCAAATTATACGAAAACACAAAATATGAATCTTGAATAACTTCAAAAAGATTTTACGGCAAATTAGGTGCATGCACAAACTCTAAATGGTTTTGAATACCGTCAAATTATACAGATAATGGTAGCTGAATACGTAAATCTTTCAATCATAAATGTCTTATATTTTTCAATATTTAAAATATGTCACAGAACCAGGTGCATTTTCCAACTTCAATTAATAGAATTGCGCTACAGGTGCATTCAATGAACAGCAAATCAAAGGTTTAAGTTTAAATTGTATGCAAATTAGGCAACTATACAAAATTGAAATCTTTATTGCGTTCAAAACTATTATAAATATATAATAATATAATATTTCTGCGGCTCTCCGCTTATCTGCCGCTTTCCCCGTGTGAGATAGGCGGCCTGGGAAAAAAAACAACAACCTAAATGACAAGGGGAGGGGGACCATGGCAATTCTAAAGGAATTCTCAACAGCTTGTGCTGTCATGTTTTCCGGGGCCAGAGATGAGGCATAGTGTCCACCACATCCTCTCTCATAGCTGTGGCGGGGCGCTGGACCTGCTTATACTCACCGCTTGTGCTTTCTTCCACCTGAAAAAAAAAGCTTTCCTTCACACACTCCATCATCGCCTCTAAGGATCAGGCATTTCCTACGGTCACCCCAATGGGAGCCCCTATAAGGGCTACCACCATTCCCTTTCTGCTCTGTACTCTGGGATTCTAATTTGCCCTGTTGCTGTCTGGCTCTTTCATTTCATTTCTTTTTCCTCCCGGCATCTACCAGGCAGTTCTGTACAATCTTAATACCCTTCCCGCCTCTCAGAAATTCACCCTCCAAACATAAAACCCATGCCACACGTTTCTCTTCCTCTAAAACCGAATTTCTTTTGAACCCTTGTAATTATAATCTTCCCTGTGCCACTATATGCTATAAATCTTCCCTTATCTCTCCATATGCATCACACCACAACAACCAATGATCCACTGTCTCATTTGCCTCATGTCTCCACACCTTACATTTTCCATTACTGCCTGTTGTCCACTTCTGTTTCCTCTATTCTGGATTAATTACGCCTGCCCTACTTTGAAAAAGAAATCTAGATCCCTTCCCTCCATCCCAACACACGCTTTTCTTTGGCTTTTCTAATACGTTGTAGCTTTGAATGTACTCTTTTTCCTTACTCTTTTTTCCAGTACTCCTGTAGCCCTCTCTAAAAGTCTTGCCTATATACACTTTCCAATCATCAACCACATCACACATATCACTAAGGACCTGAACTTTGTTTTGGCAATCATATATGTGATTTTATTCCATCCTATCTCTCCATGGACTGCTTCCGTTGCTGTACATGGTGGTGCTTCCAGACACCAATTCCCTGTCTCATTATGTGCTTTCTCAATTCTCTGGACATCTCCCTCACTTACTGAAATCGGATCTTAGCCATACATCATTGCTGAAATTGCGACTCTATCCCATAATAGCCTCACTGTGTACGCTCTCTTGAAACTGCTCAGTGCTGTATGACTTTCTGTTTTATTTTCTCCACCTAACACATGAACCCCAATTTAGCTGTCGATCTTGTCCTAGGCATTCATACTCATCGACCTCCCGAATTTCCATCAACTGCTTTCGACTTTTCTGGAATTTGGAACTGCCCAAGTCTCCATTTCTTATTTCAGTCCTGTTTCTTTCAAAGAGTCATAACTTTACTCCTATCCTTTGTGAAGTGTAACCTGCATTTATTCCCATATTCCCCTTCTATGTACAGCATATTAAGTAGTTCTTTCATAGACACAAATACAATGGCATCTGGGAAAAAAACCTGGGCTTTTTGATTGCCTACTTTTATTTCCTGTCACACTCCATTAACTGATCCCCTAACTCTTTAATACACAAACCTACCAGAACTGGGGACAACACACATCCCTGCTTTAGGCCCATATCCAGACGTGCATTCTCTATTTCAATCTTTCTGAAGGAAAGTGTACAGTCTGCATCTTCATACAACGCTTTTAGAATTTAAAGAGAATTTCCATCAAATCCCAGTCCACTTAATCTTACCAATGGGCATCTTTCCATGCACTGTCATAACCTTTCCTCACATTTGTTAAATCTATGAAGACTTTCTTCGGCTTTTGTCTTGCCAATTCCAAAACTTGGTTCAATGTGAAGATCAAGTCACTTACCCTTCTTCCAGGTCTGATATCATTCTGAATTTCCACCAGAAGAGCAAACCTTTCAACTCCCTACCCCTCTACCAGGTCTGAAGTATTTCTGAATTTCCCTCAGAAGACCGGGCCTTTCAACTATTCTACTTAGTATCCACTACATTATCCTGCTGAAGGTTTTGCCCACGTTTGACGACATGGCAATGCCCCTTCACTGGTCCAATTGACCTCCTGACCCCTTCTTTGGGATATATGAAATCCTGAGTCTATTCCATTCCTTTGGTATCTGATTTTTCTCAATAACCCAATTGAAGTGCAAATGTAAACTACATTCTATTTCCTCTGGCCCTCTTTTTATAAATACCGTCAAAATATAATCTGGTCCGGGAGCTTTGTGTAATTGTACCTGCTCTACTGCTATTTAACTTCAATACTTCTGATTCTGCACCACATAACCAGATCCAATTGATTCTGTGTGTACTCTGACCTACCTCTTGGTGCTGTTCCCTGATACCACTGTGAATTATTGACTTCTGACCAATGCTCCCTGTATTTCGTCCTTCTTATCTGTCCGTTTCCCTCTGTATGTGTTTTCCTGTGCTTTATTCTGTTTTTGCCAATTAACCTGTTTCCAAAAGATGGTTTACACTTCTCCCCACTCTCCATTATTCTCCATGTCATTTCTTCATTATCACTGGCTCTCCTTTCTGCTTCCATTTCTGCTACAATTTTTTTGCAATATTCCATATACTGTCTCTTAGCTTCTTCTATATCACCTTGGGGGCACCTTTTTGCTGGATAATCTCAATGCTCTACCTCATCTTCTTTCTTTTTATGGCACCTGTCAACTTTTGGTCTATTCTATACTTCAAATTTTCCAACGGGACTTTATACCTTTGTTTTCCTGGGCTACCTTAATAATCCGTCTGAGCAATTCCCCATTCATTTCTCGTATTTCTCATTTATTGTTCAATCTATTTTTTTTCATCCCTGCAATTCAACTTTTAGACTTTCTTGGTGCCCTGTCCAGCCTGTTTCCTCCTTCATGATCCACACCCATGTAGTCCCGCCTCTGTGCCTATTAAAATCCCCAGCTATCACAATCTGGTAACCCTGCTGCTGAATGTCACTAATCATCATCATTCTCGTCCTATCATATATCTGGTCATTCAATTCATTCGGTAAACCATTGTAACCCACACACACTACCTCTACTGCTCCTTTATTTCCATTTGACTCTATCCCTATCCACTGCATCTCATTTTTCTCCTCGCTGTCCTCTTCCCATGAATGTTGTCATATCTCATGCAACTTTACCCCCTTCCTTATTAGGAATCCTACTCCTCCTCCTTTCTTTTGTCCACTTTCCCCCTCTACCCAATCACTCACGCCCGGTTGGGCATGTTATCATACTAATTTCTTCCTTTCTGATATGCGTTCCTGCTAGGGCTACAATGTCCATCCCCTGATTGTCTGTTATATATCCTAACCCTGCCACCTTGTTCCTATACCCACTCAATTGACAAATCCTTTTTTCATTGGCTTTTTTTTCTATTGTGCAACACCCTAGTATTTTTTCTGTCTACTTCTATCACTTTGCTCAGGAGACTACCTTGTAGACACCAGGATTTCCAGTTTCCCTGCTGCTGCACCCAGTCACCATATGCCTGCCCAAGCCTACCTCCTTCTATCTAACTGGGATTCAGACCATTCTCAGCAAAAATTTCCCTTCACCCACCAAATGCTCCCATTTCTTTCTGAAAGCTATACCCCTCTCCGCACAGGCCTTAACTAGCTGCCTACTTATTCCACACATCTTGCTAGCCTCCCTACCACTTATCCTGAATCTTGGCAGGATCCCCATCACTAACGGCTCACAATCTAACTGCCCTGGGCGGTTGAAAAGCCACATGTACCTTCCCAAAACGTCCTCACTTCCCAGCCTCCCTACTTCTCCCTGTGCAACAGGTTATTAGTCCCAACCTGGAATATAAAGATTTAGTATCCCCATCACTAACGGCTCACAATCTAACTGCCCTGGGCGGTTGAAGAGCCACCTGCACCTTCCCTAAACTGTCTCACTTCCTTGCCTTCCTACTCCTCCCTGTCCATCTTGCCATTAGTCCCAACCTGGACTATAACCTTGGGGCACTCCCCACTACTCTTGAGTATCCCTTCTGAATACTTCTCTACATCCCTAGCCTTTGCCTCAGGCAAACACATCCTCACCCTGCTCTCCATGTCCTTTCTACAAAAGGTCCTATCCATCCTCCTAACAATACTACCTCCCCACAACAGCTGCCTGTTTTACTCTAACCCTCTCTCCTCTGTCTTCCTTCCTGGCCTGCATCTCCTCCCACACTGTTTCACCTGTCTGTCCTCCTCTCTACCCTTCTGTCCACTAATCCCTGCCTCCACATGTACCATCTCACCTGCCACCTGTCTCTCCAACTTCCCTGTTCTCCACCCCCACCCCCCGTCTACCACAACCGTGCTAAACCCTCCCCTGCATCCCTGCTCCTATCTCTAGCCTCCTTTAGTTCTAACTTGGGGGCTGCAAACTGGACGTCTAAAGTCTCAGTCCTCCTCACTTCCCACATGTGTACCTAAAATGTTCCTCCCCTGCCTCCTCAAAAGTACAGGACAGCCCAGTAGAGCTATTAAGTTCCTCCCACACACAGCACACCTCACACAATATATATCCCACCCACTCTACTCCCTGCTCCCTGCCCACCTCACTAGACCTTGCACCTCGCCCGTCTCCTGGCCACTCGTGGCTCTGCTCCACTCGCAACCCACCCTCCTGTCTGTCCCCATCCTACTTCAGACTGTGAACCCTCTGTCGCCCTCCCCCCCCCCCCCTCCAGCACACCTACCACTTCCTCTGTTTCCTCGTCCTACTCCCTCTTACTCTGTGGCACACCACGACCCTATATACTGAATATTTTCACTGTTTCTTTTCTCACTGGCCAATACAATTCAAAATGAAGGCCCTCACGCTCACAGACCTATATTGGCTCACTCAAACCTTCTGATAAAAAATTCCTAAAAGATAGCATGAAATTATTAAAACTTTGTCTGCGTTATCTCTATATATTCATATAATAAATCTAATTTGGTCACACTCTGTCTAAAACTGCCAACTTTCCACTAAATTTACACCAGCTTTAAATTCATAACCTTCTCCAGCCAAATCTCGCCCTGTCTGGCAGAGGTGGCAGAAATATCATAGGTGGAAGTCCCATTTCCACTTCAATTGACAGTTCATGTCTTGGGTACATCTAATTTTCAGTGACGGAAACGTGTTGGTGTTCGGATATGGATATTTTGGATAATAAAGAAAATTTTACATCTTGAAAGTCTGCTAATGAGGCCATTATGTAAACGTGAGAATAGCAGAAAATGGCATACTAAAAAACTCATATATATATATATATATATATATATATATATATATATATATATATATATATATATATATATATACGAATATTATGTTCATATATTGATATGCATGACCAAGGAAAGAGTTGTGACTATTATACATGGACGGCTGGTCCTGTTTATGATAGTATGCATAAATTTGAAGACCACGAATCAGCCATCACAAAAAAGATACACACCGACTTGTGTGGTAACTTGCACGTACTTATGATGTGAACAGTTCTAGATGGGTCAAACTGCACAGAGTTGTGGAAACAGAATCTGTTGCACAATGGTCCGTTAGAATGGTCTCGGGTCCGTTGAGGCACAGACCTCTTTAAATAATCACATTTTACCGTACAAGAGAATACCGTAAAGACAAAATAGCAATCGAGAAAAAGTGGACACAATTTAAGTGTCATGCCCTACACGTATTTCTAGATAAATTAACTAGGTATTTATGCCCGTTGTATTCAATATTTAAGGGGTGGGGGCGACTCCAGAATTTTGTGCAAATATAAAATAGTTCAGAAAATACAGCAAGCAAACTTCATTACAAAGTTTTGTTACTTGTGTTTATCACGTGACTTGAAACACATTTTAGGATCCCCACAGCATAGCTGATGGAACGTTGGAATTTATTTACACACCAAGCTTTCTTATTGATTAAAACTAAATCTTCTAACACAAATCTGAACAATATTGAAATAATTTTGGCATGTTCTTTCGACCAAAATCTCTATGGAGAGAGTAACTGATTCAGATAAACCAATAGACGGAGTGGCAACTGACTGTTGCCTGCATGCAGGAACTACTCGGCAGTGCATTAACTGTTATACGTAGTTTAGACATGTGCTACAGATCTTAAGGTCATCTAGCAGTGCAAAGAGTACAAAGGTCATCCTTGTTTTTTTAACATAGCATATCTTAATATAACATTACATACATGTGATATCATGACCTCTACATCTCTGCATACCAAAAACTGAGGGAAAAAATAATAGAAAAGTTCTTGTATCTGATTAATTATTCATGTGGTCATTAAGTATCATCACCTCTACATCTCTGCATACCAAAAACTGAGTGAAAATATAAGAAGATAGTTCTTGTATCACATTATAATTTTATGTGGTAATTAAGTATGTTATCACTGGTCAAGTAATGAAAGTGCTTAATTAATTAGCTGATCAGACTGCCTTCCTACTGTGGATAGCAACTGATTTCTGAGTGGGTTCTATAGGGAATATTCATATTTAATTATATAACTGCAGACATGCCTTGATGCTCTCAGTTGCCAGGCAACAGAACTATGCGTCCGCAATGATGAGGGCACTTGTGTCGGTTATATTACTTAACAATCCACAAATAATTTTTTACCAAACAAATAAAGCTTTCCAAATATGTTAAGCACTTAATATATTTTAAAACTTAGTGAATGACTTTTCATGAAATTTTTGTTTCTTAATGTTTTAGCTTTTAACATGGACGCTCATTTGGCCCCGCCCAAGTTCCTTGTGCCGCCTACGTGGCAGCACGTAATCCCAGCTAATATGAATACATTACTGCCTGGACCATATCATCACGCTGATATTGGCTGGTGTGTGCACATCACATGATAAACTTTTCTAACTGTGCTTTTCGAGACCAAGGTTGTATTGTTCTTGAAGGGATGTACACAGCCCGTGCACTGGGCCTCTGACCGTGTAGTACCAACTTCCCACACAATTACTCACATGAAACATGGTATGGTATGATATTGGTATTGGGAGTTGGCTATGAGGTGAAGGGTGATTGAAGCTGACAGCGTGGGCGTGGCGCACGCCAGTGCGCCTCGCCCGATGCCAGCTTCAATCACCCGCGTCATTTTGCCATAACACACACAAAAGCGACCCTCATTGCTTATATTTACATTTCCCTCTTAAATTTTTCTGCTCAATTACACGAAATTTAGAAATATAACACCTAAAATTAAGAAAAACGTCCAGAAACCGATTTACCCAGCATGTTCAAGTGTTAAGTTCGGGAAACCCAGGTGGGCGTGGCTTATTGGAATTTGGGCGGGACACTTGTGTTATGGTCCCATAACACACAAGGCTACTGTGTTATGGTCTCATAACACACCAGGCTCTCTCCTATACTTGCAATGTTAAAAGTTAGATTGAATGTAAATATGTATGTTTAGTTGTTTTAAACACCAGTTTCAGTGTGCATTATTCACGTCTTGTCTGTATTAAAACTGCAGTCCAGGTTACCTAAAGTCAATGCACTGGAAATTAGTAAGCTTCATGCATTAATTAAATTGCACATTATTTGATCACATACAATAGACAAAGTATAGAGCACGCTGTGTGCACAGGGAACAATGCAGAGCAACCGTTGTACTTGTTTTCTTTTGTGTGTTATGGCAAGCAAATGCTGTAGTTTCTCGAAATTTACGCGCTGGATTTAATTTCGCGCTTTTCGCGCTACCACCCACGGCGCGAAATTTAAATGCGCGAAAACAAGTAGCAGTGTATTTCACTACATTGTTTGGCGTTGAATTGCGCGAAATTCTGCAATTTCCGAAAAAAAAATGAGTTTGCGCGAAATTAAACACGCGCGAAAATTTCTAGAACTACAGTTACGTATTCAGACTCGCTGACTGAAACCAAAAGGTCACAATCTCCTCATCAGACTAATTGGCATAAGTAAACACACGGAATAAAACACAGATGTTATCTACATCGTAGGTGCCCTTTGAAATCCTCGGGATAAGAAGACTTCTACCATCTTTAAGCACGATGACACCATGTGGAAACTTTATTAATGTTGCACTACCGTGATGTGGAGCAAATAAAGTATTTGAACCCCCTACAGGATTCCCTTCGACATAAATTCCATGGTCATTATCGTTTCAAATAATTTTCAATAAATTTTAGCGGTATAATATCGTCAGAAATATTGAAAACATTATCCAAAATACAATAGTCGAACGGTTGCAATAAGAACCGCATACAGAAATAATAATTGGCTCAACATTTATTGCTAGCTTGATATTATTCTTTCAGTCTTCTCGTGGTTTTGTTGGCTCCACTCCTTGTGCTTTTTCCCTTTTTACCCTTCGACCTTATGAGGCCGACGGTTATTGTCGTACCCTGCGCCGTCCGTCCTTCTGCCCGTCCGTCCCATGGTTTTACCATCATAATATCAGAACTTTTTGAGACAGGACTTTCAAATTGCACATGATATTACACTCCTATATGGCCTACTTTGTGTGCAAGCATGGTTGACTTTGACTTAATTCTTAAGGTCACACAGTGGTCACATGTGCTTAGCAATGTTACCACTCTAACTATTAGAAGCCTGCATCTAGCAATCTAAATGTTTCACACAAAAAACTACATAGAATGTTCTAAAAGCCTGTTGAAAATCAAGGTCATAGCTCTATATTTGACCTACTTTTTGAGGTCAAAGGTTAAGTGCACAATGGTGGTATTGGTATAAGTAAGAAAGTTTTTAAGTTAGTTACATGAAATTTTATACACACATGTATCACAACCAAAGAATGTCTCGTGAATCATAAGTAGGTCACTAGGTGAAGTATCTGGGTCACAGTGACCTATTCATTGAAATTTTGTTTACCACTATAACTTCAGAAGCTTTTGAGACAGGACTTTCAAATTGCATATAATAGTACACCAGTAAAAGGGTTGCTTTGTGTGCAAGCATAATTGACCTTGACCTATTTTTCCAGGTCACACACGGGTGACACGTTTGCTGAGTGACATTGTGCATCTAGAAATCTAAATCTTAAAACAAAAGAAGCAACATAGGGTGATCTGATCATACACTATACCTGATACTATGGGACACTATTCACTTACAGCAAAAGAGATTGAAGGCGGCCGACGGGTGCTGCGTTCCTTGAACGGTATTTTTTCTATTTGTCTCTGGCTTTTTCGAAATTTTTAGCCTAGTTGTATTTAACGCAAATTTTCTAATTGAATTTACTTTGACGGACATGAATTTGAAAGTGTGGTTAGCTGATTGAGGTTGAAGTAAATTTTATTTGTTGTTACCATCCTAGCGTGCAAACAAGAATAAAAAATGACAGAAGTCATACAAAACAGCACATTGATGTGCAAAGCATACACACGCGTCTTTTCATATATTGAAAATGTAAATAAAAATACTTTAGTAGGTTATTCATTTATGTGGTGTTTTTACGAAATATTTGATTAGCTATTTATATATTAGTTGACTTTTTTTTACTCATTTATGTGTTTGATTGTTTAGTCTATTTATCCGTACAGGGTTTATTATATATTTGAATAATTTCGGGGTAAAACACACTTTGATCACTATCATTTGTAGACCGGATAAGTGAAAAGTCGTGCATACCCAGATACTTTTTGAAACACAAGGCGACTGAATATGTCAATTTACTTCCATAAGCCGAAATAATAAATAGGACAGACACAAATCAAGGTAGCAGTTTCCTCGCCACTTTGCCTTTTAAGCGTGCTTTGCAAGACGCAGTACTACTCTTAGCGAGATTTACGTATCTTCCTGGGAGAGATGGAAAGGAAAAAGAGAAAGACAGAGAGATAGAAGGCAATTTTATCTATCTATCTATCGATCTATCTATCTATCTATCTATCTATCTATCTATCTATCTATCTATCTATCTATCTATCTATCTATCTATCTATCTATCTATCTATCTATCTATCTATCTATCTATCTATCTATCTATCTATCTATCTATCTACCTACCTACCTACCTACCTATCTATCTATCTATCTATCTATCTATCTATCTATCTATCTATCTATCTATCTATCTATCCATCCATCCATCCATCTATCTTCTGTCTGTCTGTCTGTCCGTCCGTCTATCTATCTATCTTCTGTCTGCCTGTTTGTCTGTCTGTCGGTCCAATGACGTTATGACAGATAAATACACGCAAATTATCCCTTTGGTTACGATGTGAACAGCTGTGAATCATCTTTTCAATTTATGGAAGAATTTATTATTCTTTTATATGTTTTTTGAGCATCGTTTTATTCACATAATCACAAAATTAATTTCTTACAAATTATTTTGTCATTCTTTCGGATTCTGATACACGCCCTGGCGACCATTGCGGGACAAATATCATAGTGTCCTAGAGTCTGTATCTTTTGCGTAATCTGTTTTGTACAATTTTGTATCAGAAAACTTTTGCTTAAAAGTAGCTCTTGGCACCCTATTTCAACGAGATTCTTTATAATTTACAAAAACATGGGGTCTTTAAGCAGAAGGAAAAGCAAAAATCTTTCTTTTTGAAATGCATATGAAAATGCAACGCGCAAAGGCCATATTTATTGTATGTGTGTATGCCTCTAGTTATCTGTTTCACGAGGTCATGTTTATGACATTTATGTGTATCATTTCATCACCGTCCAATATCTCAGTTGATTAACTTGCTGGTATAATCAATACAGCATTTGTATAGTATAAAATTTTTCATGCACACCGTATATCTGCATAGTATGGTCAGGCTACCTGTTACATCAGGCAGCCACAGTACAACAAAGGTCGATCAATATCCATAGTATGATGCAATGCATATATATTATCACGAGTTTTGTATCAAGAAATATTCTTATCCAAATGACCCTGCGGCAATCAAGCATACTGATGAGAGTTGGAAAGGGCATGATCCTGAGGTAAGACCTCGCAGAAATATAAAAACAAAAATTGAGATTGAATCTTTGGCTATCTCAAATTCTTTTGAATAAACACTCCGAAACGTATAATACAAACTCAATTGTTTAGTTTAATCGTTTTTATTTAGTCTGGATAGCCCTATAATACATAAAGATGACTAATACATGGGTTCTCCAGAACATGGAGACAGACACTAGGTATGTACAAAAAACAACAGGACAATACAAATGTTACCAATGTATAATATCAGTGAAAACTCTGTACGAATGTCCAGAATTGATTACTTATAGGATACAAATTAAAACAATTTGAAGTTGAGCTCAATATTTGCCCAATAAGGAAAAAAAGTGTGACACAAATAAATTTGCATAGTCCAACTGATGATCATTACAGTAACAGTAACGGAAACATTTAATCGTTAAAGCGCCTGGTATCAATAATGTACTGCTGGAGTGCATCACAGATCTGGACATTGAGGCAGTTAGAAATCTCGTTACTGCCAAGGAGAAATATTTCAACTAACCTATCACTACCAATATGGATTATAAGATGTGGGCTAACCCCCGGAGCAATCAAAGGAATAACAGAATTAAGTTATTTGTTTCTCTAAACGATGTAATAGGGACAGAAGAGAAGAAAATGCTTGAAGTGTTCAGTGGGATAAGAACAAGCACATGATGGGTCGGGAAGGATGTTAACTTTGTGAATGCCAGAGTTTAGTCTGGCGAATCCAAGGCGTAATTGCGTGTGGCAAATATTAGCAATCTGTCACCATGGAGATAGAACTCAGGAACATTGTCTGTGGTTAAGAGAGTAGTTTTCAGTTTTGATTTAAATATATGTAGGGAAAGCGAATCTTTAATATCGGATGGTAGGTTATTCCACTGTTTTGACAGCATCTGGTAGAAAAGAGTTACACAGACGCGATGTTCTACATCTAACTAAACATGGTATTGGCTGGTAATGATATCTGTTTGCTCTTGTTTATTTTTTTAACTTGATCTGGGTGACAGTGTGTCTAGCAGTACAACAAATGTACGTACAAAAATATAGACGACTATGTATATTAAAAAAAAACAACAACAAAACAGTCCAACAGATGTCCTAAAAATGTAAGCGTTCATTCTGTGAAAATCGTTCACTGAAGAAAATGTCTGTTATCTGCTCGATGAAGACTCCGACGTGTATTTCGTAGGTACAAAATCTTACTAGTTGTTTACAGCTGGTTCTTTGCGAAGAATCATTGCATGAAACACCATTCAGAGCTGATGATAACGAACAGTTATCACCGCCTGAAGTTGTGTCAGTTGGCTCCGCTTTTCCCATCAATCTCTCTCGTGCTTTTTGTGGTGACTCACTCAAACGCGTCTGCCATGGTGCGGTGCTCCTCACTGAGTCCGATCCAAGCTGCCGCTGGCTGCTGAGTCTCCAAAGAGATCTCACTGAGGAGCACCACCCTTTGCCTTGTGGTGTTCCATCTGTTCTGTGCACCTGTACTTTCTTGCATGAGGGATTTATACAGGGCTATGCCTTTGTTCTCAATTGTTATTATGATACCTACATTCACTGTTTGTAATCTATATGAACAAAATACGTTTAAACCAACGCTATCAAAATGTGATATGTGGTCCTCTCCTTGCAATTGCACTTGCGGAACAAGGGACCAATGTGTTGGACCACAATGAACCCATAAAACTCTTATTTGGCCGACCCACATTTAAATTGGACTGTACTGCGCATGGTGCAAGATAATTAATGAGAATATTCTGATGCAAGATTCACACTCTCTTTTGGTTGAAAAGGTGTTATTTATGGATGTTAATATAGTATATAGTACAAGTCTGCCCTGATCATGGTGGATGCATCAGTCTGTTACCCCGGCGACACAGGAAGTGAGCAGGATCGAAGTTCAATATGAATGTCTCCTATCAATGGGGCCGTGCTACCATATGCGATTCATCACTATAAAACACGGCATAGAAGGTAATGCGTGGATTATCTTGATGCTTTGATGTATCCTTCAAAGAAGAGAAGAAAATAAATGAAAGGCCAAGTTTGGAAATAATATTTCAGTAAAAGCAATCGCTGGATAAAAATCACTGGGACAACAGGAATTGTTTTTTGTTAGCTCCTAACTGCAAGGATACTAATAGCAATAAATTTGACATTATTTTACTCATTTTCAGTTGCATGAAGATTATGAATACTTCAGACATAAAAACGAGCAGCCAAATGTCACCCTTTTAGGCCCCCTTGTTGCAAAACAAAACAGCTACTGCCCCTAAGTCCTGTCAGCCGCCCACACGCTTTCTTGCGATATGGAAGCAAAACATGCAAAGTGAATAACCATGAAGTTTGGTCAAAGTCATTGCTCTACAAACTCGATGTTTATTAAAAAAGGCGATAAAGTGTTAACGTTTTGCAATCCTGGCCGACCTGCTTCTTGAAATATTTCATGAAAAAAAAAAACAAAACAAAAAAAACCCAGCCGCCTTTAATTAGGTCAAGGTTGTCAACCTGCCAACTTGATGTATACTCTGACAAGGGTGAGCAAGTGTAAAAGTATGTTTAACCTGCCTTAAGTGTTCTTGAGATACGTTGACTCCTACCACGGTGGTAAGTTGTACAGCTTTTGTTACCCTAGGTCATCTACTTCTTCAGATATAACTTGCAAGACACTCGAAGAGATTTGATGCTGATTACCATCAAATTTGGTCAAGGTCATTATACTTCACACTTGACATAGACTTTTAGAAGGGTGATCAATCACTAAAAGTTTTGCGATCCTTACTTATTTATTTTATTTTTTCTAGCCTGCCTTAACTGGCTCTTGCGACACGTTGACTCGTACAATGGTGATCAATTGTAAAGAGTTTTGTGATCCTAGGTCATCTGGTTCCTCACATATCACTTGCAAGAAATTCGGAAAGAGCTGATGCCGCTGACCATTAAATCTGGTCAAAGCTATTATACTTCATACTTGACATAGATTTTTAGACGGGTGATCAATTGCAACCACAAACGTTTTGTGATCTTTAGTTATTCAGTTCTGGAGATATTTTACACAAGAAGCTCAACACACATGGAGTAGTAAACAGACACGCGGACGGACATACATATGTATACAAGCCATTGCAATAGCTCCTGGGCCTACACAGACGGAGGGTAAAAAAGTCCCCCCCCCCCGTCCAAAAAACAAAAAAAATAAAAAAATAAAAAAAAAAATAAAAAGAGTCGCTGATTTTTTCCGGGAAGGCAGTTGTGGTTCAAAAAAGGTTTAGATTTATAATAAATATCAGTTAGTGCATATTTAATAGGTTCCACAGATGGGACTGTTTATTGAAGCGTTAAAAGGTAATATATTCGGCTGTGGATAGAAGTAAAACATTCTGGATTTTGGATGTGCGAAGCAAGATATTTCTGTTGTGTTGCTTTCGTGATGGTTTCACATACAATTAGATTTTATCATGACCAGTTGGCAAGATTACTAATGTCGTTCTTTCTTGGGACAAATCCCCCATCATACAGGCCCAGTTGAGTGACAAAATACCGTTAGAGGGTGTTGATCCCGTTCGATCCAGTACTTTTGTGTGAAATACTGCTCTTTAATGATTATTTGCCAAGTGCAGTCCGTATATAATCATCTGTTTTATTTAGCAGTTACCACACAATGTTGTGCTCAGCAATCCAGGTGATCCTAATTAAGGATAAGCTCAGGGTAATTTGGAGAAGAAAAAATCATATTTGGACATATTCATATATGAGCTGTAATTTTTAATCATGCTTCGTGATAGCCATCCATAATTCATCAGTGTTAATTCCAAAAGGTGAATGTTGCATGACTTTTCCCATCCGTGTCTGCGTGTTATGGTTTGGCTTCGCATATTGACGTGTCATGCCACTACATCCCGCCCCCAGGGGTCGGCATGTACAGTGGTTTCTTTACTACGACCTTCCGCATTGATCTACCCTAATTCCCCGCAGTTAAGCCACACATTTGGCGCCAAATTTATTTTCATAATGTCCTAATGCGCATTATTCACAGGCACAGAGGTCTAAAGCATTTTTCCAGTCTTATGTTTTCCGGTTTTGAATCGTCATAGTTTGCGATGAATTTAATTGGCAGTGGGAGATAATTACTGATGCGTTCATCGAAACAGTCCTCAATGACACTCAAGACTACCATATTTTGTAACAAAATGCATATAAATCCTCCTTCTCTTTTTGAAAAAACCATAGCTTATATCAACTTTACTACGATCGTTCCTTTGTGTTTAAACTCCAAAGTCGGTTGCCTACAAGTGACTGAGCCGCCATGTTTACATTTCGCACACAAGATGATGATACCGTATTACCGACACATCAAAACTTACAAGAAATTTACAGAAACTTTCTGTTTGGCCCTATCGCAGATTTGATTTTTTTGTTTGTTTTGTTTTTGCATGAAGTGATCAATTTGCGGTAGTCAGGAGATATGAACGAAAGTGGATGTGTTGGAGATGCGTGTTGTGAGACTGAAAGTACCAATGACGATCTCCACTCGCTAAGCACTGTATATTTTCTCGGGCTTTTCTAATGCACAAGTTTATTGTAGACCGTAATAAAGAGTTGGTATATGGGTGTGTGTGTGTGTGTGTGTGTGTGTGTGTGTGGGCGGGGGGGGGCGTTGATTATTTTATTGACTTTAATTGACTGAACGTCCATTTCTTCAAATGCCTGGTTTTGGGGCCGATGTGTAATCGATGCTTTGCGTAAGATTGGCCTTTGTTCTAATGTAATTTTAGTTGCGTGTTATATACAGGCACAGGCATTTTCCAGCTTTTGACTAACCAAACTAGTAGCTGCGCCTTATGCAGATTTTTTTGCCAGGCTTTTGTATCTTCGGATCAATGTGAACCAAAGCGACGGATTTCCCATACTGGCCTCAATATATTGTTCTCCTTTGCCAGCCAGTGGTTACCCCGCAACGAAGTTGTCAATCATCCTAATGAGCCTGCCACATAAGGCGTAACCAAACAGCGGGCCAGTTGTGAAACTACGCTTGCTGCTGCACATACTGAGTCTTACACACAACTCGGAATTTTTATAACAAAACCTTCATAAATTGCGTTCCTTTCAAGTATGATTAATCAACGGTCTCATAGTTGTCAAGAAACAAACAACTCTTACGGATCATAGAGTTGTCAAACTGGAAAAACCGAGAGAAAGTGCCTGTACTCCCTTCAAAGACGGCTTGACCTTTGAACTCATTTTTCACAAGATCATTTCCACAACCACATCCCCAAAACTATTTCGTTTGCATCTTCCACAGTTTGGCTTAAAAAGCATCTAGTTTTCGCCAATGTCATTCTAAAGGGTTGAACTAAAAAGGGGGTCTTAGACTTTTTGTACGAGGCCTGGTTCTTTCACAGTACTTGAGGAAAGTTGAAATCCTTTGATGTGTAAATGGAGTCTCGTCAATTCAATTTCAGACCGCTACAGCTCATGAACGGCGCAAAACACACGCAAAACAAAACATGCTTTTGAGGATAGGTGTTAGAAGATTATTTTTTTCAAAGTTTTTTTTTTATGTAGTACCATAACTGAAATGCTGCATAAACACATAGAAAGTTCGTAATTGACAATTGTGTCATTTGATTCCGCGGTAAGTTTACTTTTCAGAAATGTATACTTTCTGGTGGTAAATATGAGATATAATTTGTTTATTCGAGATTTTGTAGAAAATGTACCTAACCCTGAGCTTATCCTTGACCTGATCGCCGATTTGCTGGCATGCAACTGCTCCCTGCTGGACACCACCACAGACTGCTCGGTGCTGGAAATTGTATCTGCTTTTCATTTCGCGATGTCAGCAAAATATAAAGGCTAGCCTTCAGGGGTCCTCATTCCTGTGCGAAAACAGGGATCACATACTGGAGCAAATGTATGTGAC